>NW_022045959.1:18055-35270 GCF_001654015.2 Drosophila navojoa
TATATATATATATATATATATATATATATATATATGTATGTATGTATACAAATGTAAAGAACTAAAGCTAACCAAATAATTATATATTTCTAGCTCGAATTGTTGCTTAAAGGTTTTCGGATCTTGAGTGTTTGTTATTTGGGATCACTGCGGAATCGCACACATGCAAAATTTTATGATAATATCACATTATTTAAATATAAATAATTAGAAGGGATTTTCGTTTGTTTAATAATCAATTTAAAAAAGGAAAAAAAAGAATAATAATATAAAAAACAAATTCTGGCAACTCATAGCTGCTAGGATTCGTGCCAATCTGTTCGGTCATATAAGGAAATACTGTACTTAATTATACAAGGCAGTGATGGGTGAAAAGGTTCGATACATTCTTAATCGGATGAACTGCGTATAAAACTAGAAACCTATCAGTTATATTATATAAAATTGGTATACTTTATAAAATAGATGAATTCGCGTAAGAAAGAAGAAAGCAATCATGCATTGGGCGCCTGGCAAGTTTTAGATATATATTACACAGTAGAATCCCGATAGTTCGAAATGGCAAGGGGATCAGTTTTTTTTTTTTTTTTATTTACACAGAAATTCAAACTATCGACAATCATCGAGAACGAGTTTCTTTCAAGGGGATCGACTATTTGTTCGATTTATCGCGTTTGTTGTTTCAGAGGGATACAAATTATCAAGTCTCAACTGTATTATAGTCAAATCTCTATAATTTGTATCCAGAAATTTGTAATGAGAAAATCGCGATAAGTCGATAATTCTCGATAATTTGAATTTCTGTATAAATCGATAGAAAAACTGATTCTCTTGCCATTGCCAGTTATCGGAACTCCACTGTATATTTATTCTTATGATTCACTGTATATATAGCTATCTAAATGCGACAGTTAAGATCGTCACAGCATTGATCCATTAGACGGCATACACGTCTGCATGCAAGTTCCATCTATGTTATGCATGTATTTACATAGACCATTGCTCGAGGTGGCTGTATTAAGGCCAAGTAGGCCGATCTTCTCATAGATCAATGCTGTGACGATCTTAACAACGCCAGGCCAAGTATGTGAATGCCAGCAGAAGAACGACAGCTAGACTATGCCCCCGTTGTCTTATGCTACTGGAGGCGGAGCTGCCGTCCGTGGTGTCGTTGGTGCCGGATACTAGGGGAGCCGTCCAGTGCTGCTCCTCGTCCACGTCGTTGGCGCTGCGCGCACACTGCATCCATTTGCGGGAGGAGAGCTTGGGGCGAGCGTGGGCTACTTTTACGAGATTGTCATTGAACTCCCAGTAGCCCAAGTTCTTAAAGAAGTAAGTCTTTCCATTCGTATACTGGAAGGCCGCATCTATATTGTAGCCCACGCCCGCCCAGAAGGACATGTCACGGGGATAGTCCAGTTCCACCTTGCCCGTGCTGTCGTCAATGCGCCAGTAGAGCGTTCCACTCGTCAAATACGTCCTATTATTGTGGCCCCATACGAAGGCGGCATCTACATGGCTGAGAGAGGGTGGTAGACCCAGGTTGGTTAAAGGCTGTGGATAGCCCGGCGCCAGGGTGACCGAATCGAAGACGTAATACTGCCGGCCTGTGGGTGGAAGTGTAAACAGTTTAATAGAGCTCGCCTTAGAGGTAGATAGAGATAGAGGTCTGTTTACCTATAAAGAACACAATTTGACGCTGTTGATTCTCATAGACGGCATCCACTTTGTTAAAGTCCTCGGGCAGTGCGGACCAATGGCGGCGCGTTTCCGTCGGATAGCCGTTATACAAGCCTTTGGCACCAATGCGCCACAGGAACTGCAGAAAACGAGAGTAAATATTAACGATAAATATAGCAGAAATAAACATTAAATAATGATTGAGCTAGTGTTGACCTCCCACACATAAACATATGCACGTATATCGATGGCCTAAAGGTGAGGATGTGGCCCATTGGAAATACTCTGTATATTTCAGAGTTTGGGAGCCTTGGGCTATTTGCTTTTACGTTTCTGTAAGCTAAGAATTGACATTGTGACCATTTCAATCCAAAAATTGTTGCACATCGGATAAACTACATTTACTTCTAATATTTAGGTGCTGCCACTCCTGTTCAGACTCGTTCTGGACTCCTCAATCGAAAAAAGACTTCGCCCAAAAGTAACCTGAACATATGTACATACATATATCTTTTTAATAGCTGTAAGGTACGCCTGATCTAATATAATATATTTTTAATGAACTAGATCATTTACCATACTAATATTTGGAGCTAACATGACATTTATATTGCTGACTTACCTGTCCTCTGAAGATGAACAACTCTCGGCGTATCATGGAGATGGCATCGTATGAGGTCATGCAGTTGTCCGGTTTGGGCTTGCGTGGCTTATGTGGCTTATTGTGTCGATGCACTGTGGGGTAGTTGTAGGGCCTGTGAGTGGGATAGGTGGGTGCTGTTCTTGTCGTCGTGTTCGTTGTCACTGGTGCCCTCGTTGTGGTTGATATTCTCGTTTGGGATTCACGATTCCGCTGCCTTTCTCGTTCCAGATATCGCTGACGTTCTCTTTCTCGCTCCTCGTGCTGTCGTTTATATACACGCTCTTCCTCTCGCTGACGCTCCCGCTCTCGTTCACGCTCACGCTCACGCTCACGTGCTCGTTCACGCTCTCGTTCACGCTCACGTTCACGCTCACGCTCACGATCACGGGAGGGGGATCGCGGATAATAGTTGGGATAATAGGTTGGATAACGATTGGGATAGTTCGGTTGCTGCTGCGGATAATAGGTGAGCGAACGCATTGTCGTCGTGGTTGTTGTGGTGCTCGTCGTGGTTCCCGGCCGATACGCACCCCAGACCTTCTGCTTGGCCCCATAGAGCTCCTGTATACCAATGCGATCATCGTCGGGCAATTTTCCATCGACCTCATTGTTCTGATACCAGGGGAACATGACCGCATTCGAGTCCGAGGAGTGGCCCAGCCCCAGCGAGTGGCCCAGTTCATGCAGCGCCACATTCAGAAAGTTGGTGCCTGTAAAATGCGACAACAAGCGATTGGTTAATGGCATCCAGCGGCCAAGGAAAAAAAAAAAAACATAAAAAGAATAAGAAATGGGGAGACAAGAACGCGTCGTCGCCTTGACGACTTTGTAAGTGGCATAAAAATGGCGTCGTTGCAACATATACAATGAAGAGCACACGCTGCTTCCACATGTACTCGACTGCAAGATACTCTGCAGTTTGAGCGAAAAGTGTTGTGAGCACTATGGAAGATGGACCACTTCTGCTAGGCAGAAAGATTGTTACTGCTTTCCTTTTCTTAATATTTTATGATTTCGAATCAATATCTACATTAATGTGAGAAATGATTTTTTTAGTGAAAATTTAGTTGGACTTATCAGAAAAGTGAATGCTTGGACAGCCTGATATGCCACGTGTCTGCACTTTGAAATTACTGCGTATTTAAGGATTGGTCGTTGTTGCATTTGGCCAACGTCACGCGTCATGCTGACAGTTTTTTATTGACATTAAAAACCATTAAAATTGTCGACATTGGATTCTGGTTTCGGAGCGGGCTCTCGCCCGGGCTTCGTTCGGCTGCGGGTTATACGGTTCTTTGGATCTGCCGTTAGGGGCGAAATTTATGGCGCTAAATTACAAAACGCATGCAGGCAGTCGGCGCCAACGTTTATTGATTTTGCCACTTGCAACAAGGCGGTACCGTTGCGGCTTAGTCGCCTGCAACTCGGCCGCAGGCTTTTAGCCACAATCCGACCGCAACAACAGCCGCTGCGTCCACAGCTGCTGCTGCTCCTGCTGCTGCCGTGGCTGCTGCTCCTGATTATTATTATTGTGTGTTATTATCTAATGTTATTAATTTATGCGTTGCATTCGCTGACTAGATTATCTGCTGACCGCAGCGACAGCAGCTGCTGGTCTCCACTTACCACGACTGTCATCACTGCTGGCGTCGAACTCCCAGGTCTCCTCGGCATCGAAGTGCGCATCGCCGCCGCGCCCGACGCCTGGATAGAAGGCGTGCGCCAGCACCTGGCCGGGTCCATCGAACTTGTAGCCATCGCCATGATCGCGCCTGCAGGGAGTGAGTAGAAGAAGAAAAAGAGTTAGTCAGCCAGAGCCCTGATTAGTCAATTCAATGGCATTGAAGTTACGAGCTTGCAAAATAAAGCTTATCTAGGAAAAAAGCGACACAACAGCTGCAACATAAACTCTTTGATTTGAAATTGGTATCCAGCATGCAGCCAAATCTCCTTCACTTCTGCCTGCTGCTGTCGTCATCCTCTTCGTTGTCGTCATCATCATCATTGGTTTCATGGTTTAATACTTGGCTTATTTATCGTTGCCTGGTTTTAAGTACAGTTTTATGGGCTGCCCATCTTTATGGCACTAAAGAATGCTTTCTTTTATGGTCTGCATGAGGTGGCTGAGCAAACAACCTTCACCCACCCATCCATTAGCTCACCCACTCTCCACTCTCCACTCTCTACTCCCACTTTCCACATTTCCACATACGCACCGTGCAAAGAGAACCTGTATATCCGCCTGATCGCTGTACACTTCACGGAATGTCAGCTTCGAATTGGACTCCCATACGCGCAGCGCCCGAGAAACCATCGTTCGAATTTTGTCCGCGTCCGGCATCGATTGATTCACCAAACTGAAAGGGAAATACAGGAAAAACAGGAATTCGTTACATTTGTATGCAAGTAAAGATTTAAGCAGAAATACATACATATGCACGTATTTTATATGAATATAGTGAGGAATTTAAAATATTTTGCAGTGATTTCTTCAGGGTTAAAATCGAATCATCTGAAATGTCCCTTGAGTCAGCAGAGCTGACAATGCACATACACTACTCAGTGCACTTTCATTGGAGTGGTCAAGTAAAACAAGAATGAAATCTAAAAATTTAAATATTCCCTAAAAACTGTCGCATACTCCAAAGCATTTAGTTTTGGCTCGACTGGCAGCGCTCATGCTTCAAAGCAGACATCCACACAGAGTCCCTTCTTATGCATAGTTAAGCACACAGGCTACACCCACACACTCACACGCACACACACACACACGCACACACACACACACACACTCTCTCTCTCTCTCACTCTCACTCTCTCTCTCTCTCTTTCTCTCTCTAAGCGAACCTACTTTACACATTGTTTGCTGACAATTTGGCCTACAACTTTGTCTCAACGTGGTCATGTTGCAAAAGATACAAACCGCTAATATGGGGGTACGACAAACACACACAGAGAGACACTCTCTACACACACAACTCACCTACCCCTACATGCACATAACTTTCACTTTGTGATGCAAAAATATCTTTTGTTCGGTCGCATATACAAGGTTCGTTCAAGTGAATCGCTGGGGCGGTTGTCTGCTGCTGGGCGTGGCACTTTCATTTAGTTTACTATTTTTTGGATAAATTCTGTGCCGCAAAGTCGGCCGCAAATTTACCTGAACCGGGCACAGGCCAGTGCACACCGAGCAACTCTTCACTTACGACTTTGACTCGATTTTCCCGCTTCGGCAGGAGGCGGAAAGTTTGCAGCTAGCCCACACCATCCGGTCATGCCATGCCCACCACCCCCCCTCCCACTAGACAGTGTTGGTCTCTATATAGGCACCATGTTTTCCACATTTTATGCAAATTAGTTATGTTTCTTTTATGCCATTGCAGCCCGGGCGTTGCCGTCTGTTGCTCTTGACTAAAGCAAAAAGTTTTCGCCCCTCTTTTGTTATTTCGTCTCTTTTTTTTGTTCTTTTCCGAATACCCTGCATCGCAGACGAAATGGGCAGGAAAATAGGTATAATTAAGCGTAAAGATGCTTTTAACCGCATATGATTCTTCGATATAATTCTTTCGATTAGAGAGTATGAGACTTGAAAATGTTAAGGTTGTCATCCAAATCAGGGTATAATTGTTTTTGTGAAAAAGTATGTAACAAGCAGAAGAAAGCATCGCAGACCCTATAAGGTATATATATATTTTTGGTCAGGGCGACGAACTGTACGAACGATATAGTCCTGTTCGTCCGCTTGAACGCCTAGATCTCAGAAGTTATTCGAGCTAGGGAGCTGAAATTTGGCATGCAAACTTGTGTATATGAATACAAACATTTTGTACCTTACAGATTTTGGATAACACGCCCCATTCGCCCCCAATTTACAAAAAACGTATTTCAAGTACTAGAGACTGCGGACCATGATATGATCACGCTCTGAAAGTTTCATGAAGATAGTCCTACTAAAAGAGAAATTATTCAACTAATAAATTATCATAATACTGCACACACTGTAGCACAGTCCAAGCGCAGTCACTGCTTACTGCGCAGTTAGAAGATCGCATGGTTATGCCTGCGTGTGGATACATGTATGTATGTATGCATGTATTTATGCATAAAATAATTGCAGCTTGATTAGATTAGCTAGGAGGCTAGACCTTCGCCTTCTAACTGGTTTTCTATGATTTTATATGTTTGATTATAATTATTATAATTTTATCTTAATTCTTTTGAAAATTATTTCCATCACATCTTATGCCAAAAATGTATTTTTACAGAGGTTAACTATTGCTGAGCTACATTATTTTTGTATTTTACTTAGAGTAGTGCTTCATTCTGTAGAGCTTTAAACACTGGCGTGAGGATTTTAATAAGATTAAATAATCGAAATAAAAATGTAATCAAATTGTATTTTAACTAGAAGTAGATCAATCTGCGATCTGATAACGAGTATAAGCTATTTCAAGGGTATCTTGATAACATCAGTCGAACTTGGCTTTAGCACACTTCCCAGCTCACTTCGTGTTCGTATATGTGTGTGTGTGTGTGGGGCGTGTGGCTTGCACAAGGTCCCTCGGCCTGAGCTAGCAGAAATTTCGCCTGGGCTGCTTCGTTGTCCTCTGTCCTCTGTTTCTTAATTTCACATCTCTTTTTTAACTTTCTTTTTTCTATTTATATTTCCCTGCAGCGTTTAGTTGGCTTTTAGTGTTGGCTTTTGTGTTGGCCAACTAGTCGTAGTTTCTTATTTGCAGCATGGCGTGCGTGTGCGTGCTTGTGGCCATTTAAGTGGTTCAGCTTAGGTTCAGAATGCTGCTGCTGCTGCTCGTACTGCTGCGGATGCCCCTGCTACTGCTGCTGTCCACATTTTCCAATCAAATTGTGCGTAACGCTTGCCCATATGACACGTTGCTAGGCCAAGGCATCGCCTTCGCATCTGCATCTGCGTTTGCAGCTGCATTTGCATCTGAATTTGCATTTGCCTCTGCATTGGAATCTGATTCGGAATCTGGGCCTTTTACTGACTGCAACATCATTAGCCACACGTACGTTGGATTGGCATGGCCTCACAGGCTGAGTAGGTCTGACTCTCGTGTTCTCTTTGCTGTGTCCTGTCCGTGTCCAGTTCGTGTCGCAGTTCATTTCCATTGGGTTACGACTTTGACTGTGATTCCGAGCGCTTTGCCCAAAACGTGCCCAATTGCAACGCCATTTGTTTGCTTAGTTGTTGATCCGGTTGTCCAGGCAGCGGACAACTAGCAGGCGGCTGGCAGCAGGAGCAGTTGCTGAGCCTTCTCCTGCCTGCTGTTCACGCGACTCGTTTACTATTTGCTCAGCGTTTGCTGTTGCTTTGCAATGGCAAATTAACTGCACTACGTACAATTGCCTCAAGTCCCCTTCCCAGACTGGCCGCCTCCTGCTCTCTCTCTCTTCCGCTCTCTTTTCCTGCACTGAGTTGTCCCTTTGTCGTGCTAATTTCGTTGCTGCTGCTCTTGGATTTAAATGCGAGCCACTGCACTGCGTCCTGTCACGTAGCCATTTCCAGCTGCAACCAGAGGAGTCGCAGTCGGAGCAGCAGCAACAGTAGTCTCGGTTTGACCTTTGTTTGTCTTTGCCATGTCACTTTGTGTGCCGAGCATTTAACTGCCACCCCAGGGGCGAGCGGGTGGGGCGGCGAGTCGAGGACCTGCCAATGCAGACTACCTTTGGACTCCAGCAGCTGTTCCTGCTGTTGGCAAACGTGTGCTTTGGCCAATTTGTTGCCTTACACGTAAAACAAACTGAACAATTAGCCAAATGGCTGCGCGAGTTCATTCGCTTCACTTCATGTAGGCTGTGGCCAGGTGAGGCAAGTCGAGGCAGGGCGAGGCAAGGCAGACCTTCTGCCATTTCAGTGGGCCATCTGGCGGAGCGCGGTGCCCTGCATACGGACTAAGCTGCCAGGGGCCATTCGTGGTTAGCCGTTCGTTAAAAAATACCCACAACATTTCAATGTGAAATACCTTTTGAGCAAGCTTATCTCTCATGAAGTATTGGCATGAGTTTCGATTTTTCAATGTATGTGAGTGCGGGTCCTTGGGGAAACTCGTTGAAACAAAAATGCTGAAATTTGATGGCGAAGCTGTGAAAAAGATCAAGGAGTCCCATACATCCGCTGTACTCACATAGCTGCTTTCATAATTATTGAGTAAAATATTGAAAGCATTTATAGTGTTGAACTTATAATATAAAAACAATCGTATCTGCAAATCGACTCAGCAAATTGCTGTATATCCATCTCTATATAAGCCATCGATACTCGAATCGGTTTTCCCACAACTGCTCAGGTAATTGTTATAGGGCAATCATTTAAGAAATATATTATTGTAAGTATTAAGATGGTATATTATATATATTTTGAAACGCGCTCCCATACAAATCGACTTAACCAACATTTATGCGGGAATGAAGGCGATAGAATATATTTAATTATATATAAGCTATTGATACTCGAAATTGACAGTAATTAAGTACATTGGCTTACACACAATTGCTCTTGTAATTATCGCACTAATTAAAATCATCATTGAGGTTAATATAAATATTTCTCATGTCGAAATCGAAAGAGTATATTCAATTCTATTTGAGCCCGTGATACTTGAAGCAGACAGTAATGCGGTACATCGTTCTGTCACTTGCAAAGTTTAAGAACAAGCTGCGACATAAAGTGCACATCATGTAATACCTTTTATATCTGCGACTTGCGAAGGCAACATTTAATGGCGCTTGTGGTGAGCCGTAATCCAGTTTTTATTTAAGCGTTAAGCGAAACGCTTTTGGCTTCTCGAAAAAATCTGCTCAGCTTACACTTTTATATGTATGTAAGTACATATATGTGTATGTATGTATGTAAGAGGCGCATTAAGCACTTTGCCAACTCATTGAATGTCTGATAAGTTCGTGGAATTGAGTTTTAAGAAGGCAACATACGATATCTACCAAAAACGAAAAACTCTTAATAAAAATTATATAATTTACACGCACACACGCTTACACATATACACACACGCATGCCTGACTTATATATTTATGGCTGGCCATACAGTGTCTTCAAAAAGTTTGCAAGACGAAAAATGGCGTTGCTTCCCAGTTTCAACTTTTTGTGTTCTTTCTTTTCGCTTCATTTTTTTCTTCCTCTTTTTTATCTACGGATTTTTGGGGCCGTAACTGAGCCGGATTCGACGTTTTTAATTTGTGCGAAATTAAGCAAAAAATAAACTCATTTTGTTAGTTCGCTACGCTCTTGGGCAAACATTGCCGAAAACTTTTTCGATAGCTGTCTGACAACAAAACCAAAAACCCAGCGAAACTTTTCACGGAAGTTTATAGGGTAGAAAAAAGGCAAGAAGGAAGCCAGCTCTCCGGCGAAAATGTGCACAAAATTGTCTCCGCTATGCGGAGAAAAATCTATGCGATTCAGGAAAAATTGCAAAATGCGCCACCGCCAACGCCAACGCCAACGCCAGCGTTGTCTACGCTTGCAGTCGGCGGCTAGAGGCATTTTCTATTACGCCATTTTACGATACCCTGCAGGTGCTAATCAATAGCATAGGGTATATGCTGGGGCCCAATGTAAGCTGAGTTGTATTTCTTTCTCTTTTAATGTCAAGTGTGATGCTTGCTTAAATTTTAATTGCGTAGAAAAATTAAATGTGATTAAAAAATTAAAATCAAAACAATACCCAGCAAAAATCACTTGTAATTAACATACATTTAAATAAAAATTATGAAATTCGGGGATTTATTCATTTATGTTTGCATTCGGGCTATTTACGTGGTACTTCACGGTCGGTTCTACCGAGCTAACTTCGCACTGTGACTTGACTTTTGCCTCAGACTGATGTAGAGAGTATAAGAGAGAGAGAGAGAGAGAGAGAGAGAGAGAGAGAGAGAGAGAGAGAGGGAGAGAGAGAGAGAGAGAGAGAGAGAGAGAGAGAGAGAGAGAGAGAGAGAGAGAGGGAGGGAAGGAGAGAGAGAGAAATCATGCAAAGCTGCCAACGGTGATTTAGTTGTTAGCCGTCGGGCAAACATTTCATGGCTCAATGTGCTCAATTCAATCAATTGGCAACGAAGGGCGAACAAATCACTACCAGACAGGCAGCAGCAGTAGGTCCACACACAAACACACACACACACTCGCAGTTCGCAGATTGTACCTGCAATTTTAATCAAAATATTGCGCGCGTATATGTGCGAATACTTTGTGACATGACTGTGATAGGCTGTCACAGATTGGGGTAATGCTGACATCCCGGCAAGTGAGGAGTGACAGCCGATGGCTTTTCCTTTTTGGCAACGGGGTCAGAGCTTGCCCAGCGCGGCCCATCAGTTCTTTCTGCTTCAGATATTGCAGCATTGAAAATAAATTGAAAATTAAAATATCGTCTCTTGAGAAATATGTGAAATTAATTAACTTTAAAAGATTTAGAGAACATATCCATCTCGTTTTTCGTCTCCATTTGTCTCTCTCTCTCTCTATATTTTTTTCTCTATTTCAATCATTCTCACTTAATAGATATAAATATATAGTATTGTAAGAATATGGAGGAAGTTTACTCCCATTGCTCCAGGCAATAGTTAAATTGAAATAGTTTCGCGAGTTATTTGCATCATGGGCTCACACTAATCGTGTTTCAGTTTGAATGATTAATTGCTTTATTAATTGGATGATTTCAAATTGAAGGAAGAATTGCAGGAGTTGAGGGGAGGGATTTTTATAGAAGCTTTGACCAATTTCCAGTTGCTATCAACTGCTCAAAGCTTATGCATATGCTTCGTGCACACATTTATAATTGTCAGCGTATTTGCCTTGACCCTTTAAGGTCCTTAAACAACAATTTATTGCAGGTGAAGCCACCTGGGCGCAGAGCACATAATTCTTGGCTCCCAACTGTCCTGGCCTGGCAAACTATACAGATAATTACGCTTGAGCTTTCGGGCCGGCCTATTAAATATTTAGAGAGAGGTGTTGTTCCAGCACGAGCGAAAAAGGGTTAGAACATAAAGTCAATAAATTGCTGTTAAAAATTGTTTGCACGCAGCAAAAGCCGGGCTAAGTCTTCAAATAATGGGCCAGAGATCAGTACATACATATATGTGCATATGTGTGTGAATGTGTGTGTGTGTGTGTGTGTGTGTGTGTGTGTTCTGGGACCCAAAAAGCCAAAAGCCGAATCCTGCAAGCCACAAAAACCCAAACACAAACATAAAGCAAATTTGCTTAGCTGCTGTCTCATGGCAAATTTAATTAATAAATAATCACAATGTAACCACTAGAGTAATAGGCAGCAGCAGAGAAAAAATGTATAAAATATAAGAGAATGAAAATTGTCATTAGTGCAAGACGAAATTGACACAGACACACACTCACATTCACATTCACAGTCAAACTCACACTCACACTCACACTCACACTCACACTCACACTCACACTCACACTAACACTCACACTCACACTCACACTCACACTCTTATAGATGTGTTGGCGGTGGCAGCTGGCGACAAGTCTCAAGTGTTTAAAATTGCAAATGTTATTTTCAAATGCGTTGGGAGCAAAACCTCTCAAAAGGTAAATATTTGCCACAGGACTTTCTCTCGCCCTCTCTCTCTCTCTCTCTCTCTCTTTCTCTCTCTCTCTAGCTCCCTGTCTCGCTTTCGTCTCACTCAACGCGCCTAGAAGCATGCTACGTCTTCGACTTGAGTGCTTGCCCCGAGGCTAGATACACACACAAGCATACACACACACTTATGCTGCTGGCATCTAGCCATGTGCTCATAAATTTATTACCAAAAATGATTTTTGCCATTAAGCATTATTAAATTGGCATTTCAAAATTTTATTATGCATACGCAGCTTGACTTTTGTCCTAAGGCTACGGCAGCCATTTGGGGCATCTTGGCTGTGGGCAACGTCTTGGCTCCCACATAAGAGAGCGCATCTCCATTATACATTATTTTGATTGCAAATTGCCAGCGTATATGTGCAGGGATAGCCAGGGCTCGGATGATATCAAATTGTGCTAGATGGGTTTTAAATCAAAAATGAAAAAACATAATTCCAAAGAGCGTTTGAATTTGAGCAAAAGAAATCCTTGGCCTTCAAGAGTAATTGCCTGAAGAAACCTGGAACGACCCGTCAAGCATAAACAGATTTCATAGCACCCATGCATATTCCATTAAATGTAACTAACATTATGGAACTCTAATGTGTTACTTCGTTTAAAATTTAGATCCTTACAATAAGTTAAAAGGCAACGACAGACGGCTAAGTAGGAGATGGATAAACAGAGGTAAGGTGAGGACTTTAAAGAGATAAAGTGTAAAGAAAAGGAGAGAGATATAGTGAGAGAGGGGTGTTATGATTACGCAGCTCAATCTCTGTAGATTTGAGTCGTAATAATATTAATCAATTTCTATTTCATTTCGATAGTGCGGGGCAAATTAATGCATAATTTATTAATTGGAATCAACTAACTATTGTACATAGTATAGTATGAACTTTTTCTGTGCAACTATCCCGACTCGCAATTTAAATAAAATATTGTGAAAGTAGTTTCCATTTCGTTTGCTAATGGTCAATTGGTTTAGCTTTGTGGATATTCTATCCTGCTATCGCTCACTCAAGGAGGTTGTGATGGATACCGAATCGAAATAACATCACACCCAGGTTGAGTGAGTCAAAGCAAGACAAAATTCTTAGTTTTCTTGTTGTTTTTTGTTTTTTTTATTTTTTATTTTATTTTGTCACTTTTGCACTTTTTTGTAACTTTAACACTTCATTTGCATAAAGTTTGACGCATCACACACACACGCGCACCAGCAGCCACACCCACACCCACACACACACATACACGCACACATTGAGGTCTGCCTGGAATTCTTAGTCGAGTCCCTGAAGGAGTTGGGCTGAGTGGCAAAAAGGAGGCGGGCCGAAGTTACGCGTGACTTTTTGGCAAACAAATTGCATGTTTTATACATTTTGATTTGTAACTCCTGGCACTTGGCAGTGCCACGCCCCGCCTGCTTGCCCGCCTCCCGGTCCCACTTGGTCCAGCTGACGCCGGGCTCTTAATTGAGTGGCAGGTACATGTTTTATTTATAAGTCGAATGGCAGCAGAAAAAAGGAAACCAGATAACAGTCGTAAAAAAGGGACGCTTAAATTAAAAATCCTCACTAATTTGACACTTGATTGAATTGAAAGTTCTCAAAGATTCAGACCCGGGTAGTTTGCTCTCGATTTAAAGAGTTCGCTCAGTAAGTTCCTGCAATTGCAAGCATTAAATGAAGTCATATTGAAGTCAATAAAGTATTAATCTATCCGCACTTGTTTCGGTCGAATCGTATATGGGGGAGTCAATACATTGGCAGGAGATCTAATTTAGTTAGCAGCTTGTAGGAAGTGAGCAGTATTAGCTTACAGTCTGGCAAGGAACTATCGAAGAGAGCCTATATCACCATATCACGTAACTGGCATTGGAGCAAGTGCATGAAGTACTTCATTCCTCTTGAAAAGCCAGTCAAATTATGATTAAAGCGTGCTGGGGTATTGACTTACTTAACATAAATATTTACCCCATTATATCTAGCCATCTGGCTGGCGATTGGAGACAACATTTGCTGCTTATGTTTTAAGAAGTTCTTTTGTTGAATGTATTTCCGCACGGAAAATCGCAATAGCCAAGTGATTTGCAAGTGTTAACAATGCGACACACAAATGGGCATGCATACAAAATACATCAACACACACACACGCAGAGACCGACATACATTTATATAATGATATATGTATGTATGTGTGTGTGTGTGTCTGCAGTAAATCCATGGCAGTGGAATACAATGCGTATACGCAATAAATCATAAAATAAATCGCTTACATTCATCGCTGTCAGTTTGATGCACAATGCGGCTACATGCTGCCTGCCTCATGCCTCATGCCTCATGGCGCACACCCCCTGGCCCATGCAGCTCGCAACTAGAATACATGCCACGTCTAACAAGCTGTCACAAAAACTCACAAAGGCCGAGCCCGGTTAGTGGGTAGTTCTAGCAGATGGCGTCTCCAGAAATCTATACAAAACCATTTGACAAGCAGAAGACGCTCCTCCTGCCCGTCCGTCTCGCGCGCCCTGCCGCTGCGTGTGTCAAAGTAAGTAGTCAAAGCTGAGCGCCAAATGATGCGCACCGTTCAACGTTATCTAAACTGCAGGCGACATCGAGCGGGGGGCGCGGGCAGGAAGCAGCGAAAGGAAGCGCCAGGTAAAAGGAGCAGCCTTCAGACCTCTTTGGGATGACGGCTCTAGAGGCGGCACAGGACGGACGGATGGAGCGGTGTCACATGCTTTTCAATCAAATTCAAATTTACTACGCAAACACACACACACACACACACAGGGAGAGAGAGGGAAAGAGACAGAAAGAGAGAGAGAGAGGGAGACACACATACACAGACGGCCGCATAACAAATTCAACTGTAAAAATTTAACACATTGCGGCGCCACGTGGCGAAGCTTGTGCAAGAGAGCATTAAAAGTAAAAAAGTGTAGCATACAAATGAGCGAGTCTGTGTGTGTGTGCGAGTGTGAGGGTGTGTGTGTGTGTGTGATTCCTAAGCTAATGCATATTTAATATTTATATATATATACACACATATCTATATTGAAGTGGGGCCCGGGCTCCGTCCGGCTCGGTTGGGGGTGAAAGTCAGCTACAAATGCTTAATTCGCATAGTATGCATACAATATGCTGATTATATAGTCAACAATAATTGTTATGCCATTTACACAAATATTTGCACTTCATGCATAATTTGTTGGCCCTAAACATGTGTGACATTTATATGTTTTAGAATTTTTCCCTTTGCACACTGTTATTGGGCGCAGCAGCTGTTCTGCATCGACATAATATTTGGATGGCAATATTAAGTTCAAATATCATTGGCCCATTGATTCATTTGCACGAGTCCCAAACAAGTTGTAAGCACAGCTCATTAAAAAGCCCAATTAGACACTGCTTATTATTGGATTTAACTGGCATTGCGTGCGATAAAGAATCACTTTTTATGCATGAAAGGGCATTGAGCACAAACAAATTCCATTTGGTCAAACAACAGTTTGCCTGGTCATTTGCAAGTTATCGGATTAGCAGCAAGGCCAAGGCTATGACAAAAAATGCGAGAAAGTCAGATAGAGCCACATGGAGAGTCGCTGAAACATAATCGCATGACGAACTTGTTAAGCTAATTAAAAAGCCACAGAGAACTCCCAAGCGATTTAATTAATGTTGTTTGTGCGAGCAAAACGTGTTGCATCTGATTAAAGTTTTTTTTTTTATATTTTAATTTTTGTTATTTTTAGTATCTCTTACCATATATGTAATGCCAGAAGAGCAATTAGACGCTTATTCTATTGGGAAATGCACCCCAAAATTTTTTCTATGCTTGTTGGCTGTGCGTCTTCAATCGTTTCTCTAATGTGGATCGCGATTAGGAGCAGACATTGGTCAGAGGTAGCAGATACCAATAAATTAAAATTAAAATAAAGTTGTTGACAATTAAAGAGCCGACATGCTAGAAACCCAAAATAATGAAAATATATATCTCATTGCTTTGATTTCTTTATCAAAACATTTCGAAAACCGTACTAGTTTAACTTACTTTTTCCCCCTCTTTTTACTTTTTACTTTTTAAACAACATTTAGCTTTGGATTGCAGTTTGCTTTGGATAGTTGACTATAATTAAATAACATGCGAAGGGCTTGCAGCTATTTGTTGGCAGAAAGTCGAGCTTATTGTAATTTAGTTCTGCACTAAACATTTCCATAAGCTCAGCTACAAAAGTTTAAAAAGCTACTATTTTTTTCAGCACAAACTGTTGCTAAATATTTGTTGGGTTGTTTTGGGGCAACGAGCTGGGAATGCGGTTAGACCCATGTGGAAATGGAGATAGACAGGCGAGCCGAAAAACCGTTGGCTTCCTTTTGTTTTGACATTTTTAAGCGCACTTTGTCGGCTTTGAATGGCTTACAAAATGAAAATAAAAATAAAAATAAACAAATTTAAAGAGAGTCCTAACTGGGTGTGGTAGACTCAGAGTTACTCTGCAAAGGTGATTTATATGAACTAAATTTTTAATTTATATTTTACTTGAATATGTTTCCTCATTAGGTAAGCAAATCCTTTCATTTAAATTTGCATTCGAAAAAGAAACATAAAAATGAATTCTACCTCGTTTACTTAGATTTTTAGTTGAAATATGAAGAAGTATTTTCAAATGAAATACAGTTCGTTCTCTGCTGCTGCAGAAAACACTCGCAAAATTAAAGCTATTATCAATATGTAGAGCTATCGATACATGCCAACAGAAATCTGCCTAAGCACGATCAGATGTAATATATCTACTTTGAGATTATCGAATGAGCACAGGGTATGAACTACAACCTCAACAAAATAAAAATCTCGACTTTGGTTTGTATGTGTGTGTGTGTGTGTGTGTTGAGAAGGGGCGTTTTGCATGTGACTCATTGAGCGCCTGTTTTTCGGTGTTTAATCTACTCCGCTTATGTGCTAACTTCCTGCAGCGCTTTTCCGCCTGCTCAGCTGTCTATCGACCTCTCGCTCCCACTCCATCCCTCTCTCTGTCTCCCTCTCGCTATCTGCAACAGCCTTGCCCCTCGCTTTCTGTGTGTTGTACATGTGTGTTTATCCCGATTTTGTGTTAGTCTTTGCCCCAAAGCCACTTGGCAACCGGTGTAAAAAAAGCTTAGGTTGCGTTTCACTGACTTTGAATTTTTTATGCGCCATGCCGACCTTTTATTTTTCTTTTTATACTCATTCACGAAGTGAATTAGTATATTGGTTTTGTGCAATG
>NW_022045959.1:35280-45888 GCF_001654015.2 Drosophila navojoa
AAAATATAAAATAAGCTAAAATAACAAAATTTGCAATTTACAAAAAAGAGTTTTCCGCGGGATGTGAATGAGTATCCCGCAGTCGGTAGCGCCCGACTGCAACGTTCTTACTTGTTTTATTTTATTTTATACTCCTGCTACTACAATTGCTGCTGCTGCTGCTGCTGCTGCTGCTGCTGCTGCTGCTGCTGCTGCTGCTGCTGGTAAACTGCCCTCTGCCGTTTGGCTCCGGGGGCTAAGCTGCTTTTTTTCTGGTTAACTGCATGCCAAAACTCAGCAGTAGCCCCTCTCAGCTGGCCTTGCTGCTGCTGCTGCTGCTGCTGCTGCTGTTACTGTTTGTTTGGCAGGAAGTTTTGCTTAAATTGAATTGCACATTTGAGCGCATTCACCTAAACCTAAATGCAAATCGGATAATGGAGGTTACCTTTGTCAGGCGACACCAGCAGCAACAGCAGCAGGAGAAGCGCCAGCAGCAACTGCACTAAATTGTTTGGCATTACAGTGCCGGGTATTGCTATCATAACAACTGCAGCTGCTGGCCAGGATCATAACGCTGGGTATTATCAAATCGTTTTGCATAGCTAAGCGGGAGCCGAGCAGCATTTTCCTGAAGGTAAAGTCAAAGGCAAATGTGTCTAGGGGTATATAGGAAATGAAACGAAGGAGCAGCCCACAGCGGTGGGAGGGGCACTGCGAGTGGGAGGTCGTAAGACACTGTAACCAGTGGGAGAAGAAAAAGAAATAAAGACATATTGTAAACATTAAACAGCTATCAGCAGGATACGTTCGACTTTATTGATTTCATCTCTTGCACTGCCTCAGACGTCTCTAATGGCGCCATTGTTGGCACTGTGTGGGTCTGTATGTATGTGTGAGTGTGTGTGTGTGTGGGTGTCAAAAAGAAGTACGTACTTTGATTTTATAACCAAATCGAGCGTCTTTGAAGCGCCACACAGCGTTTTGCGACTTACCTGCAAAGAAAGAGAAACAAGAAAAAATATAAAGAAAATGAAATTTTACTCAATCTATATAAGTGTTATAAGGCGGTACATAGCGTATATAGATATACACATAAACGCTCGAGTATATATTTGTTTATATTTATTTAGCTGACAGCAAAATGTTTGGTTGCTGTGACAACTACTTTGCTTAGTTAGTTTTTGTGGGTGTGGCCCAACGGGCGTTGGGTTCGCTCACGTTGTTGCTGCTGCCGTTTCGACTGCCCTCGGACTCAGATCAATCGGGCTATATATAATCCATATATATTTCGTATACACGGTGGGTATATCGATTGCTGACGTCGAGCGGCGCAAACAAAACAATTTGTCAAGCAAATGTGCCAAAAACTTGACGCAAAGATGGAAAGTTATAGCATGGAGGAGTAGAGGCCACCGCCAGCAAGACAACGAACTGCGCCGAGTGAGCAGCTCACAGCAAAAAGTACAGTTGTCCACACTATGACGCAAGCACTTACGTTAAGTTGTCAACCATTTGGGAGTTGTGTCAAATAAAGTTGCACTTTCGTATGTATGTAATTTGTCTTGTTTACAAGTCTTTTTTCGGGCTCAGCGTTACGCCAACGAGTGCATAAGTTTTTCCGCACGTTCCGCAATAGCTTTACGTTAATGACGTGCGATGGGTTGATCTAAATTTACAGAATATAACCTATGTAATTACATATGCACATGTTGCATTTTACGTACCTGCTATGTACAATGTAATGTAAATTACTACTTCTTAATGAGGAGCTAAATATGTTTAATAAATGCAATCGTTTAATTCTTCAATAAAAAATACGTCAATTAGGCTTACTTTACGTAAGCGGCTTTAATAAAGCAAAGTTGATTCACAGCTACTATCTACTTACTATCTTCTACCTGCTCGGCCAATTAGTGTAATTTCTGCTCATTAATACAACGTATGTGGTTGCGTCATACGTAGTTGTTCCATTACGTCAGTTTATAAGCCAGTATTTCATGAGAATATCAATTACACTAGTTAGCTCTTTGGCAAAGTTAGCTGTATGCACTTACTTACGTCAGACTTGCGTAAAGCACAGCTATTTAATTACTAATAATTTGTTGGTCCATAAAAGTATATGCCCAACATACGACGCTCGTGTCAATGAAGACACAGGCAGCCCCACTACAGTGAACTATCCCATTATTGGCTGCGGCACACTCGTACAACTATGTCTTCTCTTATACTATATCATTTGCAATCGAACCCAAGGCGACACAAAAATATTGTTCGATGAGTAATATGCGCTTAACAGCGCGCACAGACGGCGCTGAGCCGGGAAGAAGGCGAACGATGGGCGAAAGAAGAAGAGAACTGGATGAGGGACATATGCCTTGGACTGGACTCGGCCATGGCCATAAAATCGAAGTGCGTTGCCCCGTTGCTCTTGGCCCATCAACTTAATGATGCATAATGATATGAGCCACAAGATGCGGCCCATTACCCACAAAAACCACACACACACACGCACACAGTCACACATAAATGGTATGGCAACTGCTGCGTTTGCTTAGCTGAATGGACGCTGGCTGCAGACATCAAAATTATTTATTTTTATTGGCATTATAATGATTTCTTTGGCCATGTTCTAATGGAACTGGAGAATGTCATCGTCAGTTGGCTCATTTTTAATTACAGATAAGCATCGCCAATACGAATGGAACACAAACATTCTGCAGCGGAAATCGAGGGAGTATCTGTGCAAATATTGTAAATACTTTAATGAAATATTTTGTTTTATGTTATATATATGAGAGCCTATCCATTATTGTTATTTCATTTATTTATTAACGGACAGTCTGATTGTATTTTTATTTATATTTATGTTTTGTTTGCTTTTATTGTTTAAATATATTTAATAATTTTTTAAAGTAGCGAATATTTAATATTTTGTTTTTCTTGCATGTGTGTGGGTGTGTTTTTTGTTTTTGCGTTGCTCCACTGTGTTTTAATTTGGTTTTTGCGGCGGCAACAATTTAATCAAAATATTTAAGCAGCTGTCGGCCCACATGGCTAGCCATGGCCAATCTGCCCCGCTTTGGGCATATACATATATATATTTTTTTGTTTTCGGTCCCGACTCCAGTCCGTTGATGTGCTGAGTGGCTTTTGAAGTGCAGCCAGATACACACACATACACACATACATGTATGCTACTGTGTGTTTGCCATGTACACACTTAATGCTGAAAGAGTGTCACTAACAATATCATCGTCCGCCTGTACGCCTGTACGCCTGTCCGCCTGTCCGCCTGTCTGCTTGGCTGTTTGGCTGTTTGTCTGTCTTGGTGCGATCCCTTGTCCTGGTATTTGTTTAGTGCAGGTGACATTTAAATTAAGCTGGCATCGTTGTGCAGCGCGCTAAAAGTGCTTTCATGTTGCCTCGCGCTGCTCTATGCCACATGCCGCATGCCACATGCGACGACACTGAGAGCTCGTTAAATCCAATAAACGTTTGCACTTTTTATTTATACATGTGAGTAGGTGTTTGGGTGTCACTCTCTCTATCTCTCCCTCTTTCTCTATGTGTGTGTGTGACAATTGTTCCTTGCTTGATTAAATTTCTTTGTTTTTACTATATTCATCCTTTTTTTATTTGCTGACAATTAAACTAGCCAATTAAACTTTAGCCTGGACGCAAAACAACAGCTCAGCCATTGGCCTCTGCTAGGGTGTCCTCCTGGCAGGACCTGCTTCAGCTCTAGGTTCTGCTTCAGCTGTTCCAACTGCTCCAACAGCTCCAACTGCCAAAGTGTTAATACACAAATACCCAAATGTGTAGTTAGCACGAGTTTCTGCATTGGCCACGTTTACTGCTGCTTGCTTCTAGCTTCTAGCCTCCGTGGCCTTATTCACTGGCTCGCCCGTTCCGCTTGCTCGCCCGCCCTCTTAGATATATGTAGTTTTATATGTCGGCGCAATTTATGCGCTCGGGGATTCTCGTTTCCAGTGCATTTCGACTTTAGTTTCTTGTTTTGTATTCATTTCATTTATTTTCTTTTTTATTTTCTGTTGTTTTTATTTTAACTTTGTTTTTAGCTTTTCTGAACCTTCCACCTGCTGTGCTCGCGATTTATCTAAGTTGCCCCAATGTTTTATCGAGCTGCAGTGTCGTCTGGTCACGAGAGCCTCTTCGGAAAATACAAAATCAAAACTAATTTACTTCTCAGTCACGACATTAGGCAGCCGGCTAAAGGCAATAAATAAATAAATAAATGAATAAATAATTTAGCGCAAATAAATCAATGCCCAATTGACATAAATTGCTCAGGTGCAAAAGGCAGCGAATCAAATGGAATATTCGATGACTCTTTCTTTTGCAAGACTAACCCAATCGAACCGTTGCAGTTCATGTGGAGTTGAAAATTAAACCTCACCGTCATGACCAGCCGGGAGCATCTTCATAAAAGTATTTAGTGAAAAGAGTTTATAGCTAAGGAAACGGTAATTGCATTTGATCTGAGTACTGCTGTCTTTAATATTGATTCTCACTTGATCATTATTTTCTCAAGCTCTCGGGTCATGACGTCTAATGGGGGCTGCAATTGGCACTTGGCTATGCTCAGCTTAGCAGCTTAGCTGTCCAGCTGTCCAGCTGTCAAAGGCACATATAAATCACAGGACAATCAAATTACGCTTTCATCTGTGCCGGGCCGAATAAATTGCACAGCATATTACGTACACGTCGAGTCGACATGGCAAATGTATAAATTCATTGATTATTTATTTATGGCACGCAAAAAGGGGGATGCAAAGAGTGAAAAACAAGGTGTACGACTATTGTTTGCCAGATTTGATTGTATCGCACACACACACATACACACACATACACACACAGTCACAGAGAACCAGTGAGTTATTTTCGTTTTATATTGACTCGAAAATGTCAAATGCATAACGGCAACAATTCACAATTTTGATGTAATTGACAGGCAAAAGGGCTGTGTGGTTGGGTGGGGGTGGTTTGGTTGGCTTTGCTGGTTTGGCTGGGCTGTTTGTTACTGTGGTCCCATCATAAAATGTCAAACTTTGTTCTGCTGTGTCGTAACGGTAACATTTGGACAAAACGCTTTCTTATTTGACAGCCCATTTGGCAGTGACATGCGCCGGGCCACGAAACAGCTGCAACCACAGCAACTGCCTCTCATTTAATATGCAAATCGCTTTAATTAGACTGCTACGATTGTGGCTGAACGCGAGTATGAATATGTATGCATGTGCGTGAGTGTGTATTACATGGTATTTGCACTTGTATAATAATTAAACAATGTACCGCAAAAACAATTAGCCACATTTACAGATACAGCCGCAAGTCAGGCCGCAGCTGTCTCGATTGATGGGACAAAGGTTTTTTTTTGTGAGCGGCCGCACCTTTAAGTGCCACAGCAACAGCAACAGCAACAGCAATAGCAGAGACAGCGATATGCGGCATGTGGCATGTGGCATGTGGCATATGCAAAATCAAGTTGACATCTCCTTAAGTGGCTGGGGTTTTGGGCAATCCTCATGGCTTTTACGAGCTGCAGTGGTGCAGTTTCATTTGCAGCTGCTGCAGCTGCCTGGTTGCCTGCTTGATTGGACATGAAATTGATAGCTCATACACACACGCACACACGCACACACTCACTCACACACCCACGCAGACACTTATTGCATATGCATGCAGCACAAGTGTGAGGGCATTGTGTGCGAGTCTGCGACTATGTGTGTGTGTGTGTGTGTGCGTGTAGATGTGCTTAAGCAAGTTAATTGAATTTTGCACTCAAGTCGTTGTCGCTGTCGTTTGGGCGCTGGGTGCTGGGTGCTGGGCGTGGCTGCTGCCACAGTCGAAACATTTAAGCATTGACAAGACATTTGTGAAGTTTTAAGTGCATTAGCTGTCAGCCGAGCTAAGCTAAGCGCAGAGCATGCCAAATAGCCGCGCCATGCAAGTCATTTAAATTCCGTTGCCCCAAAAAGTAGGCAATGCTTTTTGTTCATGGGATTCAAAGGAAGGAAAAGCCAGAAGTCCATCGACGGTCCATTGAGCGTTTGTGTATGTGTCTGCGTGATTATACGTGAAAAGAAGAGTTAGAAGTTATTTAAAGGTCATTTCAGAATAAAGCTTCAAAGTTTTCGCGGTTAACAAGTGGATCAAAAGTTTTCCAATGTGGCTTTCCCGATTCAAGCACCACCAGAGCAACATGCTGAGCATGAGCTCAGAAGCCACAAGCTAACAGCCCAATTGATAGTAGACATACGAGTTGAGTAGAAATTCCATTTAAAATTATAATCTTCAGTGTAACAATTTTATTTAATTAAACCTAGTTTATTATTGAACTATACATATACATATATTGCATATAGAATTTTTCCTATATACATGCAGCTATGGATATTTAAAAGAATTGTTAGTACAACATATTATTGCTTTTATATATTGAGTTAAGCAATACATATAGAAGCATTCATGTCAAAAATGAATATTCTGCAAAAGTTAGACAAAGTGTTTCGACTGTACTACAGACAGAGAGCAAGTCAATTCAAAGATTACTTTTGCCATAACTTCAAGTCTGAAGCCACAAAAAGCAGAGTAAAAATGTCAGCTCCATTTGTCAACGCTTTGTAGTTGATGCCATTAATGGATTAAGCTGAAAAACGTGGGGCACAATGAATAAATTGTCAGATTGCGTTTACCACTCACCCACACACACACACATACATACATACACACTCCCACTTAGCTGCAAATGGGTTAACCAGAAAGGACAAGAGCTCGTTGACCAACACAGCCAAAAACCAGTTGGGTAGGGTAGGGGCAGGGAATGGGGGAGGCAAAGGATTTGGGGATGGGCATGGTCTGCTTACATTTCAATATGTTTGTGCTCTTGACATTTTGTTTAACTGTTAAACTGTTGGCAAATGCCAACTGTCAGCTCTTCTTCTTTTTCAACATTTTTGTGCAGCTTGTCGAAAAAGTTGTTGGCCCAAAAAGCCGCAGAGCAGCAAAGCATTTTACGGCCGTTAGTGGCTGGCTTTAAGTTGACCAAACAACTTTAAGCCAGCTAATATCCAAGCATTGTGTATGTGTGTGTGTGCGAGTTTGGCCATTTTGCAAATCAGCGTGCAATTACCCGTTGCTCATGTTGCCCGTGTACTTTGCAACTGTATTAAGTTCATTTTTCATTTGCCTTCATGCATTAAGCAGCCCAAAGTAAGTTGCCTGACTTCACAAAAAAAAAAAACCAGCAAAAAATAATATAAAAAGTGTATATACAAAAGAAAAACATAACGCAGAATCACTTTTTCACTTAGCTGGTGTCTGTGTGTCTGTGTGTGTGTATGTCTTGGTGTTGCCTTTTGGCATGCAAATAAAATGGCCAAAAGGCAGACAACAGCCACACACACCTCTGCTCTCGCACAAGAGCCCAAACCGAGACCAGAAACCAAGCCAACTTAAGCCCAACACGTTAGAGAACAGCGCGCGCAATTTGGTTCCACCAAAAATTCCAACTACCCCTTAGCCGCTGCCCTTCGCCGACTACCCGCACTGCGCTGCTCTTGGCTGGGGCCACAATAAGAAAAATGTTCAAGTGCCAGAATGTGTGCAAAGAACTCAAGTTTGGCACACACTTCGCCAGAGTCTTGATGCTGCTGTTGTTGTTGCTGCTGCTGCTGCTGCTGCCTTTTCCCTTTATTTTTGCCTTGCAGATAATTTGAATTTTTTCCATTTGTTTGGTTTGGCTGTGCCACCCGCTCGCCCGCTCACCCGCTCACCCGCTCGCCTGCCCTTCTGCCCTCCTGCCAGCCAGCCGACTCCTTGCCAGGTCACTTGCATGCCACGGCTGCCTGTTTTTTAGGAACTGTAAATTGCTTTAGTTGGCGCACAGTTTCAGCAGTCGGGCAACAATTCGGTGGAATTTCTGTCAGTGTGTAGGTCTGTATACGTATTTATGAATACACTGCTAGTAATGCACTGCTTATAGTGTAGGCACTTACTGCAGCTCCTGCTTTTCTTATCTACGCAATTGCAATTGCAATTGCAGCTTGCGAAAATTTCACAGTTTTCTTTGAGATTTCGAATTTCTGTGCAGCTGCATCTTATGTTCTAGCAGTGTGTGTATGTGTGTGGGTTGATTATTTCTATTGTTCCTGCGAGAGAAAATAAATGCCAGGCAATTAAAGATATTTTACTTTAGAGTTTCTAGAACGCCCCAAGTTGATTCTCAAGAGACGCTCTAAAAAGTTTTAAGCTCAGTTTCCCAAATACTCTCCTTATACGTATTACTATTATTATTAATAAATAATTTTTGGTTAGATTTTAGACTCTCTTATAATCATTATTTTGTATATATTATTCTCTTCAAAAATGTTTTTGCTAATGTGGCATATTGCAAAGTCATTTCTGATACGATTTATTAGCTTTTTAAGATTTTATGGTTTTACATAAGTGATTAGATTTGATTATGAATATTTAAAGCTCTATAGCACTTCACAAGCAGGAGAAGACTAATATACTAGATATTTAAAATCATATACTATTAACAAAAGTAGATCACATTTTCTTACATTTAGTTCTTCATCATAAATCTTTAGCAGGTCTTCTAATTTACAGTTTTGCTTGCCTATTTAGGAAAACTAAGATCTATGGTCATATAATTGTTTCTCTTTAGATTGAATAAACGCAACTCTCAGTGCAGGACTTATGTCGACTCATGGGCATCTAGGGGATTAAATATATTTCTTTCGAATTTCCAGTTATATTTCTCGAAAATGACTTGCATTTCACTAGCACAACAATATTTGAATATGGTTCTTTTTTTCAATTACGGCAAAAGTGGCAAAACAGTTGTCAACATTTCAAGACAAAACAGCAAAAACAGCAGCAACAGTTCCGGACACAGCAACAGCAGCAGCAGCAGCAGCAGCAGCAGTAAAAATGTAATAGAAATGTAAGGAGAAGAAGAAGAGGCAGAGACAGAGGCAGAGGTGCAGCAGCAGCAACAGCAACAGCAGCAGCAGCAGCAGCAGTAGAGGAAAACCAGCCATGACGCTCTGTCAGCTGCAGAAAGAAAGATGTCAGTTGTCAACAACAATGCCCCAAGTTCCAACAATAAAATTCTGACACATTGAAAAATGTCATTGTGTAACTTAAGTAGCCAACATCACACACACACGTACACACAGACACGCACATATGCAGGGTTGATTATGTAAAACAAGGCACATAGAGTAACAGACATTCACCCAACCATCTAACCATCTAACCGTCTAACCATCTGCCTCCTGCCTCCCAGAGCTCTCTAGCTTGGGCTCTAGCTTTGTGCCGCCTTCATGTGCCCAGTCTGTTAATTTACTTGCAGTTCCGTTCCATTTTTATGGACTGCCGCCATGACGCTTCGCTCTATACACTAAGAGACACATATGTGTGCGTGAATGTGTGTGTGTGTCGGCCATTTGTTATGCAGTGATATAGCAGCAGCCAGCCGAGCCAGCGTTTTATGCTTTACATGTTGATTAGAGCTGAACGCGTGTTCCAGGAAATTATTTTCAATGAAAATTTGTCAGTAGAATATTCAAAAAAAAAAAAAAAAAGATGAACAAATATTTTTAAAATATTAGGACATAATGACTTAAACAAAAGGAAAATATAAATTAAATTAATAATTAAGGTAAAAATAAATAATTAATTTGATTGTTTTTTACTGCATTTTACAATATATAAATAGAAATAAAGACGACTTTTAATAAAAGGAAAATTTCTGGTAAATAATGGCAATATTTGCATATATAAACAAATATATTACAACAAATTAAAAGCATATACTTGAATTTCAATAAGAGCAAAGCTTCCGAATAATAATGCTAATATTATAATTTTAGATCAATTTCAACTAAACATATTTCAGTATGTGTAAATGTTTCTACATACAACGCTTTCTATTAAAAGTCATATTTATAATTTAATTGATATCAATTCTACGAGCTTCCAAACTGCAATTGCAATGCCCGATTTCTAATAGCTTTGAACAATTAGATCCAATCAGAAGGGAAAACTTTCGTATTTGTATTTGCGAATAATTTTACGCTCACGCGCACATCTCTAATAAGCTAACACACGCCCATATTTGTTGAGTGTGTGTTGCTTATGCAAGCGAGAAATTTGTTATAATGTGCCCGGGCATAGGAATGAGGACAGAGGCAGGCCATCTCGCAGATATTATGTATGCTTTTGATAAACGCATAGTGAACCAGCGAGGCGTGCACTTGGCCCAGGACCAGACCCACGACTAGGACCAGGACCAGGCCTAGACTCGAGTGTACCTAGGCAGTACCACACAAAGAAGAAGAAGAACTAGTGTGTGTGTGTGTGGCAACCCTAGCCAAAGTCATTTGCGGCGTCGATCAAGTGTACTGAGCCGTTTTATGGCTGCGCTTAACAAACCTCGACGAGGACGCGCAGCAATTGTTGCCTGCTCCAGTTGTTTGTTGTGTGTCGAGTACATACTTATATATAAATAAATATAAATATATAAATACAAGTATATGTTTTGCATTTGTTTTTGTGTGTTTTTTTTTTTTTTTTTTTTTTTTTTTTTTTTTTTTTTTT
>NW_022045959.1:50655-61254 GCF_001654015.2 Drosophila navojoa
GAAGCTTAAAAAAAAAAAAAAAAAAAAAAAAACAGATAAAAAATGTCCCATTGACATTATAGATATAGATATTATTAACTTGGAATGCCGAAACAGCTTAAGGGAAAATCATCTGAGGCCTATTTGAAGTTCTGAGAATCACATGGAGGGGCGAAAATTAAATTGGAATCACTCCGTGTCGGTCTCATTTTCTATTATTATCATTTCGTTGTATTTAGAACTGAACTAAACTATTCTCATTTAAAATAAATATATGAAATGCAATGATAATAAATATTGAATTGCTGGAAGCTGGCATTTAGATTACAATTTCATTAAATAGATAATTCCAGATATGATATTTAGTTTGCTGTTATTTCAAGCACTTCATCTGCCCTCTTTGTGCAGTGCATTAGTTTGTCCCTTTTGGGCCAGAGCACTTTCAGTTATTTCAGCTTGTATGACAAAAATCTATTACATTCCACGGGATTTTGACCCGTGGCGAGGGGAGCGTGCATTGAACTGGTCGCATGTCAGGTTGCGTTCAATCGCCTCTGCAATGTGGTGTGCTGTGCTGTGGTGTGGTGTGGTGTGGTACACACGATGTGGCACAGCAGTCCTTGCTAAGTTTGTAACCTGTTCGCGTTCTCTCATTTCCCCCACACTCCTCCCTTTGTCTATCTCTTCCCCTCTCTTTGCTCTCTGGGGTGCCATAGCGATTGATTGGCTCTGGGGCGGCGCGATGCGTCGCATTTGTCCTTTTGTTTATTGGCCATGTGTGTCTGTGTGTGTGTGTGCGAATGTGTGTTGAAGCGATTCATTGTATTTAGTGAAGAGCAACGGCAGGCAGCTTCGCTCGTCATCTTACATATAGGGTTGGGTAGGGTATAGCAGTTGCATTAATCGGATTTTGGGGTCCATTGTTGTTAAGCTGCTGCTGCTGAGCGCTGCGCACTTAAAGTTGCAGTTGCATAATGCCATTGTTTGTTGCATATTTACTTTTTGACGGTTTTCTGTCTCTTTGCGGGGAAGCCCGGGAGCACACACAAAAAAGTTGTGCCTTTTGTGCTGCTGCTGGCAGTGGAGCATTCAGCCAATCTGGCAATTCAGCCAGACCCGGCACGTATGTCGTTTATGTCGTTAGCTCTACGGGATATTTCGATTCTATTCTATTCAGGTCGATTCCATTCGTTCCATTCAAGTGTGTGCGTGTGTGTGTGTGAGTGTGTGTGTGTGTGAGGGAAAAGTTGGCTGATGTAACTAAGTAATATTGGCAGTTGCATTTGGGCTATTGTCTTCGGTGGGCGTGCATCTGTGTGTGCTCAACTTGAGGGAAGTGCTGTTGAGCTAGGCAATCTGACAGCCATTGAACAGTAAGCACTCGTACGAGCTGCTGCCTGTAACTTTGCCGCATGATAAGCCCGGCCAATGCCAATGCAGTATGTCCCACAGCTTGTCTCTCCCCGTCTGCCCGGTCTGTCCGGTCTGTCCGGTCTGCCTGCCCGTTGTCTCTCTGGCCAGAGAGTCAATTGGCCAGCAATTGAGCATAACAAAATACGTTAAGTACATGAGCAGATATCGCATCAAATGGCCACATTTACATATAGCTCAAGTGCTGCGACAGAAGTTTACAATTTAAAATGCAATAAAAATCCAACTTCAATCGGAAATTTGATGAAATATATTCAGTAAAACTTGATAGGCATATGCTCTTCGGATTGCGAATGATTATCAAAAATCAATAAATAACATTATATAATATATGGTATTTATTTTATATGAAATACACATATATTTAAATTTGCAGAGAGAATAACTAAGTCTTAGTGTTATGGAAATCTGACTTTGACTTTGACATATCTATAATATGGTAGTAAATTGTATCTAAACTACTCATATTTTTATTTGACTCTGAGAAAGAACAATTTCATATTCATATTTATATATATGTGTGTGTATATATTCTATAATATATTTATTTCTCATAGCTGACTCATACTATTATTTTGATATTTTGAATTGTATTTATTTGCAATCTGAGAAGATTCTAATAGAATACATATTAAATAATGCAAATAAATGCCACACGAGCAGTAGAAATTGCAATTTTTGTATTTAGACTCCCTAAAGTTATTTGTGTCATAAAGTTGCAACATTTGAAGTTGATAATGTTTGGAAATGAATAAATTTCTAACTAGATTCCAATTAAATTGAGTTCACTCATCGAATTCATCTATAAAGCTTAAACCGATTTCGGTTATTGCTACATATTGAGAGCCTTCATAAATTCTGGTAAAGCAACACTTGGCTACTAAACATTTAGCCGTACACGAATGCACGCCTCACCCTCATCCCCGCCCTCGCCCTCGCCCTCACCCTCACCCTCGCTCATCTTGCCATCCGTTTGGCTAGTTGGTTTGGTGGCCTGCGGTATTATTTGGAGTGTTCAACAGTTCGACTCAACCTCAACAAAATGTTCAACTTGATTTTCATACGATTTGCTCTACGGTTTGTAGATACTTTCCGCATTTTTCTCTCTCGTTTTCTCTGTTTTTTTTGATGGAGGTAGTTGGCAGCATTTATGGGCAAAAGTTGCCTTTAACTTGGTTAGTTGCATTGGCCGTGTTGGATCCGTTGCCATTTTCCATTTTCCATTTTCCGAATATGCTCAGCATTTTCATTGTGCATTTGGTGGCGAAGTCCAGAACCATTTTTGGTCCATTGGCTGCATTGGTGGGCACGTGCGTGCCGGAACAGCCTTTGGCCATTATTACACCTCGTCGGTGGGCTACGTGGGAGCAGAGGGGGCTGCTGCACAAGGGGCGGGGGAGAGCTGTTTGGCTTTGGGGCACGTATAAAGTTGGTTGTGGCCGGGCTTGGTAGCTGGTATAAAGTGCATTTTGTTGCCACTTTTGCCGGCGCTTGGCTTATTTCGTTTGATTTTATGCGGTTACGTGAATTCATTGGCCAACGGATAAAAAGAGATAGAGCGCCCGAGAAAGAGAGAGTGACAGCGAGCGTGAGAGTGAGAGTGGGACAGAGATGGGTAGAGAGCGGGTTGGGATCTGGCATCGCTTTTAAGCGTAAGCGATTTTTTATGTACGCTTGTGGTTTAATTTCAATCATTTTACTGGCCAGTTGGCTGGCCATGTTGGCGCAGCGCTTGTGGGGCCAACGGGGCTAAGGGACAAAGGCCACGCGCAACCGCTTGAAATCAACGTTAATAAATATGCAAATGCGTTTTGGGCCTACCGAGAGCCGCAGAGGGAGAAAGGGCGATGAAGTGGGAGAGAGAGAGAGCGCGCGCATATTTCGCGCAAAATGCGATTAGTGTTGCATAGTTTTGGGCGCTTAATTTGAGCATATGCCACAACACGCACACACACACACTCATACATCCACAGATACACTCATGGCTAATTGCTATATCATTAGAAGTAAGCTGTACGCTTGTCTGTGCGCGCTCGCGCGTGTGTGCGAGTGTGTGTGTGTGCTCCGCTTTAATGCTTTAATGGCCACTTGAGCCACAAAAGTTGCGGCTTGTTTGGCACTTTTTCTATATTACCTGTGCCCCGTTCAGTCCCCACTGCCCCAGCCCTGCCTTCACCCACTTGGCCAGTCTCTGCTCTCCACATATGCCACAAATTAGTTATAATTAAGTTTAGCACACGTTGCCAGGCTCCTGCATAACACTTAAGGAGCTACAGTTACACTGGCACAGCTGTACGAGGAGCTACGTGCTTTGCTTGCAAGTGCTGAGCACATGCCCTGTAATAGCGGCTCAGCATGGGGTATGTGGGGTCAAGAGCCCATTGGATTATATACTTCTCGTCCAAGTTTTATCTTCCTGCTGAATTGAATGTTCTTGACGCCCACTTCATCCGCTCTATCAGCTGTTGGCTACAGGGTATGCAGCAGTCTGTCATTGTCAGAGTCGTATTTAATAAGCGTTTGCCGTCTATCCACACTTTGCAGTTGCTTAGTCGACACATTAAATGTAATTAGCTGCGCTAAGGTTGGCACAAAGCTACAGCCGTGACAGGACTCGGTCTATGACTCGCCTTTCGTCTAATTAGTTATCTAAAGTTTGTTGGCGACATTAATGACGTCGGCGTCGGCGTCGGCATTGGCTTTGGCTGTGGCGTCGCAACAAATTGTATTGCATACTTTTTTGCATTAGCATTAGCCTCGCAAAGTTTCCAACACAAATCATTCCCAGCAGCTGCAGCTCGACAGGGGCAAAACTGAACAGGAACGGCAAAAACTGTTGTTCTCCTATTTTACTATTATTATTATTATTTTGTATTTTATTTCGGTATTGTTTCTTCGCTTCTGGCGCCGTAAATCACTCAAAACGTAATGCCCTGTATTTAAAATATGCGCACAAATGTTCCGTGCAGCGTGCAAATTGCAGGAAATGTTTTTCTTCGCTTTCCACAGTCTTCAGTTTTTCTTGTCTTTTTTATGCTTTTGTTTACTTTTTTTTGCTCTTACTACAGTCTAGCTTCCTGAGCAGTTGGCCCTGCAAAGGACACACATTGATATATGATATATTTGCGAGGCATAAATGGCTTTGGTATTTTTCTATGAAGAAGCCTTTCTCAAGTACTCGCTCGAGTGTATATTTTTAAGCACATGCTGTTTTTGGGGAACAGCTGCGCACATTATTTGACACAATATTTACATTCATGATTGCCATTTCGCAGAGCAAATAATTCAACCAAAATGTGTCCAACAGCAAAAAAAAAAAACATGTTTAGTTCTTGTAAACTTGTTTGCCGGCAACTCGCTTACAACTTCCATTCGAAACGAAACCAATTTAAGTAGGAGTGCAGTGAGGGATGTCTTTCTATGTGGTACACATATAAGTATAAGGAGTAGCTATAGTTCCATATATATGTAGATGAAGTGGAGCTATGTAGAACTAGAGTATTAGAGCAATTGTGCAAGGATAAAATGCTAAATTCGAAATGCCGAACGCTGTGATTTTACACTGCGAACAGGAGGTTAATACGGCAAACCCGTTTGGTTACAGGTGGGCGGAGGCTCAAGAGGCAGAATGCATTAGCATTAGCAAATGAATGCGGACACAGCGTAATGAGGTTGACATTGCATAAAACATTTTCCCCTGCACGTTCAGCAACAGCAATAAGGCTAACTCACTCAGGCAGGCAATCATTTTCATAATCATTATCATTATCATTACCATTGTTTTTATTATTCATAATATTACTATTTCTTTTATTTGTTTTTGTGTTTTTGTTATTTTATTTTTTATTTATCAATATTTGATTTATTATTATTTTATTTTGCATGCTAAGTAAGTAGCAATATTTTATTTATTATAATATTTTTATGAAATTCAAAATACAAACCTAAATAGAGAATCATTTTAGCTCTTTTATTTTTACATTATAGAATATACTTTCGCTCAGTTTCTCTATAAATGGAATCGGCTTGCTTGTTCAATTCCCCGGCAACTATATCACAAATTCCCCTTTGTAGTTCATCTATAAGCTATAAATTCATAGTTCATGCCAAAAGTAAACTGTGCTAAAGTAAACCTGCATAAAAAGCCATTGTACGTCCATATCACATCGTATTATACATCCGTGCACTGCGGCTGGTTTTTTGTATTTGTTTTGGCGCCTAGCCTGTGGCCTGTGGCCGGCACAAATTGCCCTCGGGCTCTTGTTTTTCCAATCCATATAAATATATTAACAGATTTCCATTTGCTTTTTTTCGTTCGCTCTGTTGTTTGCATTGTGAAACCAAAGCGAAATAAACAAAAAATTAAAAATAAAAAAATAATATAAATACATATACTACATATACATATATATAAATGTATATATGTAAATAAAGACTATATATGGGGAGGCGTGGCTGGGAACATTTTGTGCCAACTTCGATTGAAGAAGAAGTCAACGCATTTTAAATTGCGGAATTGGCAAAAATGGAAAATCATAATAAATAAATAAAAATTTATATTGGACAATGTAGCTGATGCTGTGCCCTTCATTTGCTTTTATTTATCATATATAGTAGACATTGTTGTTGTCGTTGTTGTTGTTATGCTGAGTTGTTGTCAACAAGCTTTTATGAGGGGGAGCCAACATTTTTCAATTTTAAGCAATGCCGTTCTGAGCACCCGCACACACATACACGCACTCAGACACACCAATACACACACACACACACACACACCTGTCAAACAACAACAACAACGGCAAAAACATTGCACTTAGAACTTCCGCACGATAAAATTAAATGACGGCTTGCTTGCCACACGGGGGTTGTTGCCTGGAGTGGGCGTGGCATTCCGCCGGTGGCTGGGGAAAACTGTGCACAACAATATATATCAAAGTGGAGCGTTGCGGGTGCTGAGCCTTGCAGCAGCATTAAAAAATAAAAAAGTAAAAAAAAAAAATCCAGAAGTTGAACGAGAGGTGGAAATCACTTATGCTGCCATTTGACGTTGGCTCCTGTTTGTTTGAAGTGGCGCTAAAATTATGTTAACGTAACAAGGTGAAAGCACAAAATGAAAAATCACTTAAACAATTTGATTTTTCATTTGAGCCCTCGCCCCTCCTGCAGTCAGGCAGCAGAGTTCGTCCTTAAGACTGGCAAATGCTCTAGCTTCTGTGCACATTGATATAGTAAAGAGCTACTTAAAAATTGTGAATCTAAGAATGAATAACTTTTAATCTTGGCAAAACACTATAAATATTCATTTCTATATAATTATAATACTTGCTATATCAACAAATTCTGATAAAACTAAAGCTGCTCATATATTAGTTTTATTTAAATGTATAGTTAAGTACTATAAGCTGTAAACTAAAAAAGAAGGGTTACCAGAAAGGTGCGTCGAAAATGGATAGCTCTGCAGTATCTTTAGTACAACAATAATGTCATAAAAGTTCATACAAAATACGTAAAAATTGATAAATTGAATACCGTAAATTAAAATAAACAAAAGTTAAGTCAGCTCATCTCAGTTTAACCCATATCAATTTTGCAGGAACCATTTCATTTCCGTAGCTGTACTTCAGATATGATAGCTCAGCGTTTTTATTGGTCTATCAACTGCACCATTCGCCCGCACACAAAAGCCATGATGAAATTAGAATACCCAGAAATATGGGGGCTGTAAAAGTGCGATGCTCTTTAAAGATTTATAGAGTCTCGTTCGCTTTGGCTCAACAGCTCATAAATACGAATAAATATAAACCACTTGATTTTGGCCTGACTCAAATTATGGGCATAACAAATCTTGTGCCAGTTACAGTCAACAGCACGTAGCAACGGCGCCCAGGCACATCGCACTATGTGAGCAGCGGGCCGGGACCGGAGTGGGCCAAGGCGGCTCCTGAAAGAGCAGGAAACGGCTAGACTGCTAAACTGATAGACTGCTGGACTGGTACAAAACGCACAGAGCGCAGACTTTTATTGATAAGGGCATAATTTATTTGAACAATCGACAAAACGCTATTGTCAATAAGGCCAGATAAATATCTGGCATACATATATATGTATATCTATGGATAGAGAGAGAGAGCCTTTATATGCCTCTATACTGCGGCTTGCGTGACAATGCGCTGAATGCGTGGCCAAAAAGGAAAATAAACGGGGTCGGGAGTTAGGTATATAAATAGAAGAGACCGTTGTGCTAGAGTGGTTTACGACCAGATACAGTAAACGCTAGCTAAAGTGACTTTTAATAAGCGAGTTAGTTGATTTAATTGCTTTCATGCGAGCTAGTAATTACATATCGATTAGGAAATGGCAGGATAAATGCAGAAAGTTAAATTACCGTTGGGTACATTAATATTGCTAATTATAATTTATGAAATATTATTCAACTATTTCAATGATCTACAATATTGTTACAATTTAGAAAAATACTGAACTGTCATGTTGTTTATCATTTTTATAATCTTGTCTATCATCTACTGGCTAATCTCTTGCAAACCTGCTTTCCTACAAATCTCTACTGTAGGAGTGGAAGGGAAATATCTCAATAACTGTTCCTTTGCAATTTCAATAAATACAAGTTAGAAGCTGCACTCGTAACTGCAGTAATGCTTCAATTAATTTATTTTTATGGTACCTGTGTTGCCACTTAAGCAATACTTACTGTACTTTATTGAATTAAACAGTTTATTGGACGGCAGACGCGGGTCGCGTAATAAAGTCAATATTTAATTGAAATATGATGCGATTTATGTGTGCTATATATGCACACATATATCCATCTCACTGCATATACCTACATGCATGTATTTATATGTATGTATGCGCATATAACGGTGCGCATATTTACACAAAGGTCAGTTTAATGAACAAATTGGTTAATTACATTGAAGCAATGGCATATGAAAAATGTATCGGAGACGCACGGGCGTGCGCTAAATAAATTATTGATAAATATTGAAAAGCCGCCCGAGAGGGCTCAGCAGGATGACAGCTCGCATAACTTTAGCCTATGATGTTGATAAACAGAATGATTTATGCGGGAGCTATGTATGTGTACATACACACACACAGTCACACACACACAAAATTGTGTGTATAAAACGTGTATTTGATGTGGCAGACATTTAGGCCTTGTGGCATGTGCCACGTCTCACTATTTTGCAGTTTTTAAGGACTAGCAGCAGATGCTGTCCCCTTCCCCCTGTCCACGCCCCTTCCAGACGTCAGCCTCTTGTTTGCCGCTGTCTCAGCTCAGTTGGCAGGCAAACATTATCGCCTACGTGCACAGTAAGCACAAGTGGCAGGACGCCGACGCCTTTTGACGCCTTCGAGCTTCGCTGCATGTGGCAACATGTGTGTGTCTGCCTGTGTGTGTGTGCTGGCGTGTGGCAAACGTCAATTTGTTAAGCATTTGCACGTTGCACTGATCATTTGATTTGCCGTTCATTTGAAGCTACAAATTAGCTGTTGACTGCCTTTAAGAACTTTAAGTCGCATAAATTGTGTTTCATTTGATTATTTGAACCTTTTCTAATGCGGCAATGATTTTGTGGGCGGCCTGCCGTCAAAGGGGTGGGGCATGGCAGCGTAGGGCACTTTAATTACATTTGAAAGCAACACTTGAAACTTTGTCCGCAGAGCGCGCCGAAAACTTACCGCAAAAGCACAAAAATAAATGTCGAAGAAATTAGTGGGCGGACGGGGCGGACATTTAGTCGCTTGCAAAACAAAATCGAGGAAACGGCAAGTGGCGAGTGGCAGGAGGGGCGAGGGTGGCGAGGGTGATTGTCACAAAGTGTCGCCTGGCCATAATGACAGCATGTTATAAACTTTTGCTGCAGCTTCCACCAGATGAAAAGTTAAAAAACCGGCTGCATTAAAGCGGGCGACGGATGTTGCCACCCCGCGCCTCGCCACCTCCAGCCGCCTTGCCACCTTGCCACCTCGCCTTGCCCACAAAGTGCCCTTGGCACGTTAACATCTGAGCCATCAGCCATCAATAGATACATACCTGCAAAGAGAGAACGAAACGAGGCAAACGTTAAGAGCTGAGTACAAATTAATAAGGGCTTGGTTTTAAATCCCGCAAATGTCAACCTGGGCGAAGCGTCTCATAAAAAACAGCAACTTGCGCAATTTACTTTGTTAATTGGCAGCGTTTAAACGACGTTGCCCCCTCTTTAGCCCACAGACAGCCCCACCTTATGTCCCCATTTGACTTGTGTTTTTATAGCATATTTATAGAGGCCAGACAGCGAGGCACTGCAGGCAATTGGAAAAACAAAATACCCAAAATGTAATTTGGAAAGTTTGTTGTGTTAACACACACACCAACACGCATGCAGACACAAACACACACGCACACACACCCATACACAATGACCAGCTGGTCACTTTTTTTTTTACATATAAATATACCCTGTCATTATTGAACAGGCAACAGGGCATATTAGCTAATATTATTAGGGTGCAAGTAGTGGAGGCAGAAAAGTTGAAGTAGTAAATATAGACTATCAAGATAATCTTATTTATGTTCCAAAATACATCTCATATAATTCGATAGATATTTTTGGCATATAAATAATCTGATGGTAAATTTACATTCTATCCACTTAATATATAGTTAGATGTGGATATAGAGTCCTGGAAATATATATTAATATTTTAGAATTATTCAAAATAGGTTTCATTTGTACATCTAGAATTCGAAGATTTACACAAAACTTATTAAAAAATATCATTTTTTTTTATTGATAATGAGGCTCATAAAAAAATGAAATAAAAATGTCTCAAAACGTTTCACATATCAAAGTAAAATACATATAAAAATATATCTAAAGAATGTAATATGAAAATTTACTATATTACTCTCTTTGGTTTCCAAAGTTCTTGAGCATAATTAATGAAACATTGAGTTCCCTTCACAAAATACTTGCAATTGTCTAAATATGTTGGCCTAGTTTTAGACTTGAACTCAATTTTGTTCATGTTGTCCCTGGCCCATCGTTCAAAGTGTGTGCGTGTTCTACAACTAGCGTCAATATTGCGGCAACACACACACACAAATAGCAAAATAAAAACAAGTGAGAAGACTCTAGTCAAGACTGCTCGACTAGGAGATACCCTGAACCCTCCAAGCTG
>NW_022045959.1:75468-106809 GCF_001654015.2 Drosophila navojoa
AATATATATACTTTATGGGGTCTGCGATGATTCCTTCTGCCTGTTACATACTTTTACACAAAAACATTATACCCTGATTTCCCATTTTCAATGGGTTCAGGGTATAACAAAACGTATGAAATCTAAAGCCTATTAAGCTATGGTTAATATTATTTAATATAATTGTTTTTGTTTATATTATATAATGGTTGCTGCCAACATTGATTTCGTTTGCATAAGTTATTTATAAATTATTTACATTTATTTCTGTAATCACACGGACGAGCTTCTATTTAGTAACACATGCAAATCTAATATCAAATGCAATATCCTCTAAATATGCTCAAATTGACGAATATGCATTTATTATAATCAAAAATATGGAAATATTTTTTTTTTTTAATTGAAATATATGTAACTCATTTAAAAGAAGACCTAACTAAGTACAAATTCGTTAAAGCTTTATTTATATTTTAAGTTTTCGTTAAATAAATGCTAAATATTGAATACATAAAATTAAAATGATAATAAAATTAAATGAAATATAATATATAAATATTATATCGTCTATAAATTCCGTAAGATATTTCACCCTCAGGCTTGCTTCGCATATCTCATTCCATTCATAATCTAAAAAGTACTTCTTCGACATTTCTCTCGCATTTCAACTTATCAATTAATTCCTTTTGCCAAAAGTTCTGTTTTCCAATTTCCTACCCTGCCCTCTTCCTATGCTCCTCTTTTTCTGAGGGATCATCTCAACTGCTCCATGTAGTTATCATCTTTTGCATTGCCTTCGCCATCTTTCATTAGCGCATTTGACTTTACGCTTCAGTTAACTTGGTAGCTCGCATTGTAACCCATTTATAGGCGCACATATTTCAATTTTCTCGGCGTTCCATGGAGTCCGCTGCCAGCCCTTTGGGGCATTGTGTTGTTGCTCCCCAGCGACAATACAAAAACAACTCGCAAAACATTTAGGCCGCATTTGATTTCATTACGTTTTTATCTTTTGGCTACTAATTTCATTTCGTGCATATTTCAAACATACTTTTGGCTACGGGACCGAAGGCTGGCAGGGCATCAGAGCAGCTCGGACCTCAGCTCAATGCTTCTCAGTTCCATTTCCCCTTCATCGGCATGCCCCCATCCCCATCCCCGTCCTCCCTGCCCTGCTGTCCTTTTAGTTCTTGCTGGCCTGGCCCGTGCAAAGGCTTAATTAATTTCCAAAAATATTTATAACTTTTAGGCGCTCGACCATTTTGGGTTGCAGAACACTTTGCCACAATATTGTTTTGCCGTTTGTTGTATATATGTATATTTTGAATGTGTATGTGTGTGTGTGTGTGCTTGAATGTTATTCTTGGTTCGGTTTTGCTGCTCTTGTCAATGGGTAAATCTAACAAATTTATGCATGACTGCAACAGGGTCAAGTTGCTGCAAAATCCTTTAATACGCCACAGCTGGGCCAAGTCCACACCAAATCTGAACCGGATCTGGCCAAACCGATAAAAAAAATACAGTACACAAAACTTGTGGGCTAGTCGAAACTGTTTACAGTTCGTCCTATACGAATACGAAATACACTTATTAGAAATATATGTCAAATTCTTTCTCTGACTTTAAGAAGACAACTGAAAGATCTAAGAGCTTGTACTTTACAGGCCAAATTATTCACATATATTTATAAACATTTTTGATTTTCAATTACTCTCTCTTTTACAGCTATATGCGTTCATATATAGACGTAGATCGAATTTATTTGAAGTCTGACAAATGCTGACAAAATACTTTAATATGGTCTATACTAGGTCTATACTAAGTGCTGATCAACCCTTTGGACAGTGTAAAGAAAAACAAACACTAGAGAAGCAAAGCCAAGGCGATGGCGATGGCAGCTTTGAGCTGTTAGGCGGTGCGCAGCCAATGCGACGACTCCACAGATAAGCAGATTTATGAGCTAAACAACAAACTGAAATAGCTGGAGACACGATTCGGGCAGTGGCCGAAAAGCTGGAGCGGGCAGCAAGGACACTGCCGAAGCCGGCAGGAGAAACTGTAGCTGAAGCTGAGGCTGCAGATGTGGCTATAGCTGTGGCAGCAGTTCGGAAGCGTAAAGGCAAGATAAAACATAAACTCGACACACGCACAACCAAACACACATATTCACTCGCACTCACATTGAGTTTTGAAATCGAAATAACGCCACACTAGCAGCGGGGTGTGAGGCTTGATGGGGTTTGGGAAGATTTATGAGCATTTTCCCTGGCCACGCACGGATGTGTGCAATGATGGCGCACAGAATGTCAACGGCACAGGAAGCGCACAGGCTGAAGGACCTGCCGGAACAGGGCTGCGACTGCCTGTGCTGGCTGTGCTGCCTGGGTTGCTTGGACTGCCGGGACAGTCTGCATTGCCGTGGTGTTTCAACTATTGACACGCAGTGTCCCCATCATCGACATTTCACGTAACTTCAGACGTGCGTATAATTTTACTGCGGTCAGCAGCAACAACAACAGCAGCAGCAGCAGCGGAAAAAATGAAGCTAAGGACAAGAAAACAATACGCTACGAGCGGAAAGGGGCAGAAGGAGTGTGAGTGGGGGTGAGGGGCATTGGTAGCCAGGTGGAAGCACAGGTAGGTGTCAATTTCGTTTTCATTAAGCTGCTGCCGGTTGAGTGGACAGCAGTGTGTTGTTGGAGCTGCTCCTCCTGTTGCCTGCTGCCTGCTGAATCCCGGCGCATTGCTCCCTGAACGCCAATCGGGTTCTTAATTTGCGTCACGCTCTCAAATTTCCAAAAAAAAAAGTAAAGAAGAAAAAGACGAAATAAAAGTAAAGGAACTGCAAAAGCGCTGCTCATTTGTAAAACAAGGAGCGGCGTCGGCAGCAGAAGCCCTACTTAAGTTCCAGTTCTTCATTTTTGCATTAATTAATACTTACTTATTAAAAAAAAATCAAGAAAAAAACAAACCAACAGCAGCACAAAAAGGCAACAGAAAAGGCGAACGCTTAGGGCCAGGGCGGCGGGCAGAGAGTAAAAGTGACCAGCAGTTGCCTAGGTAGGTAAAATTTTAATCACCTTGCGCTTCATTTGTATGCCCTAACAAAGGAGGGCAAGCACGCTTGGTCAAGTCGGGGCCCAGCGTATGGCCCAGCAGAAAGTATATAATTACCCCAATTAAAATGCTAATTGCTTACCAATATATATGAGTATTTCAGATGAATTTGAAATAATTAGAAACTTGATATCAAGTGAGAAATATTGAGATTAATATTAACAAGTAAATAATATTTTCGCCATGAATATCATGAACGAGACTTAAAAGCTGACAAATACACCCTTTAAATTGTTCCTCTGTAGTAGGTTAGTCCTGTATAGTCATTAAAATATATTTCAGAATTTTCTTAAAGGATTAATAGACTAAGACCTAGCAGTATACACATCCATAAGTATTTCAGAAAACCCCCAAATTCATGTTTTAGTCTAACATATTCTTAATCTCAAGGCTGGAAATCGGATCCCAGCTTAATCTGATGAATAATTGAATATTCCAATATTTAACTTAAAACTAAATTCATATGTTTTCATTAATTACGTCGATTGTGTCAGTCACTTCAACAGCCGACTTTATTCAATGCCCCTCTCAAAGCATGTTAAGATCAATCGAAAATTATTTCAAATCATTTTCACTGCAATAGAGTATTAAATATTCCGTTAGCTAAACTTGATACCGACTTCTTGTTTTGGTAATTCTTTTTTATTTTAATTTTTTTTTTTTTTTTTGTATTTTGTGTTGCGACTTGGTAATTGGAGACTGTTAACATTTTGGTTTTGGCTGGCTGCGTAGTCGCTGGCTCCTAACTGCTGCAGCCTTTTGTGGTTGCGCCTGGACTTTGGACTTAATTAAAAGTAATTCCATTTAAATATTATTAAAAAAGATTTTTGCTAGCCAAAAGCAGCGACAGCGGCAGAGGCTGAGGCAGCGGCAGAGGCAACGGCAGCTTCAGGCCACATTTTCACTTCGCTACACTTTGCGCACTTTTGTCTTGTTGCTTTTTTTTGGTTCGCTCTTAATTGAATTCGCCATTGAAAGCAAAAGTGTTTGAGCCAAATATTTGAGCTAGGTAGACGAAAGGCTCTCTCTAAATTGACTGCAAATTAGCTAGGCCTTGGCCCAAAGCTTCTCATTCCTGCCAAAATTCTACTTGTGGGGCACCCAGCGTTCAAAATGAAGTGTAAATAGTTTCCAAGAAACTAAAGCAGGACGGGGGTTAATCAAATTGTTTGTGTTTGTATGAGGCTAACTACTTTGGGGCTATCAAGCTACCTAATAATATTTATTAATTAATTTTAAATACTTGAGATATTAAAAACTAATACATAACAATAAATGTTAAACTATTGAAAAGTTAGTCAGAACAAGTATTCATCAATCCATTCAATTCAATACAGATGAACATCTTGAAACAATTAACGGGTTTTAAATTCCTGGGACACATTCCATTGATATTGGAAATATTTCAGGTATTTAATTGTGTTTGAAAGAATGACTGGATTATGTATAAATATTCATATAAATATATCAACAGTTTGGGTAAATTCAATTAGGCAGATGTATCACAGTTAATATATACGATAATTTCATATATGTATTTGTATATCAACAGTTATGGTAAATTCACTTACAGATACACACACACACACACACATACATATATAGGACTGTCAATATATATGATAAACAAAAATTACAGCATTTGATTAAAATTACAAACACATTCATTAAACAAACGGTAAAAACGTGTAGAAAAATGACAGTTAAATGTAAATGCATATAATTATATTGAAAAACATGCTGAAGCGACCGCAGATCAACTGCTGGAAACTGAACAAATCGCAGTCAGAATCAGGGCAATAAAACCGAATGCAGATGGAGCATGTGTTTGTGTATGTGTGTATGTATGTGTCTATATGTGTGTGTTCGGCCTACCCCAACCCCAGGGCACATAATAAAGTGCAATATGTTAAACAATTGATGGCTGATTGCCAGCCCTCATAAAAAGAGGCAACCGAACAAACAAACAAATTTGGTGTGCGAGTGTTTGATTGTGTGTTTGTGTGTGTATATGTGTGTGTCTGAATGTGTGCGCACTCGTCTCTAATTTGCAAATTGACAGCAACAACGATTTGTCGTATAATTTGTGCCATATGGTTGACTACAGTTATGTAATTTAGTGTCTCAGACGGAGAGCGAGAGAGTGAGAGAGAGGCAGAGAGACAGAGAGGGAGAGCGGCGCCTGTTGTGTATGCAACACTAAATTACATGGCCAGGCTAATTTGCCATAAAATATTGGGCAGCAATTGCCAGTGGCTTAGCGAGAGAGATGGCAGAGTGCAAATGTTGGAGTAGATGCAATATTAATGCGAACGTTTCGTGCATTTATTGGCACATAAATCACTTTGGCCTCGCCACCAAATCACTGCACTACACACACACACACACACACACACACATGCAGCAACCAAACACTCAACACACATAAAGGGCTAAGAAGCCACAGCAGGTCTTAGGCTTAAGCCGGCACTTACCTAGCAGTCGTGAGCTCCGCTCATTAGAAGTCAACCGAAAAGCCAAAGTCTAGGCAGCCTGCAGTTCCTCGGTATGCTCCTCTCCTGTCCTCTCCTCTCATCCTTTTCATTTTTCTTTTCCTGCCTTTCCACTTTTTTTATTCATTTTTTTTTTTTTTTGTTCGTCCTCATTTTGACTTTCATGTCAATTAATGCGGCGCACTCTTCAAATATTAGCAGACATTATATGAGGACAAGCGCTGCACTAAGCTGACGCTGGCTGCTCCTCTTGCACAGCGTAGTCATCCTTGCAGGGGATCCGCTCTCTGCACAATGAACACACAAATGACTTGGCCAACACTTGAGTACTTCAGCGCGATGGATTTTCTTTTCCTTCATTGCATTTTACCTCTTTTGTGATTTTTTTTTTGTTTTTGTTTTGTTTTTAATCGGGCGTTCCATTGTCAAACAGGCTGCGATGTCTGAGTCCTCCTTGTTGTTCGTCAAGTGGCAGGGATTACGTTGACGTTGAATGCGTTGCTGATTCGAGTGGCGCTGCCGTTGCTTCTGCCACTACTACTTCTACAGCCGCAGCCGCAGCCGCAGCCACTGCCACTGGCACTGCTACCGGCTGATGCTGATCGCCCACAACAACAACACATATCAATTTAACAGCAATTTAACTTTGATTGCCAACACACACTATCTACTGATGTTGCTGCTGTTGCTATTGATGCTCCAGTGCTGTTTGCTGCGCAGTCAACCACTAACACCGACCACTTGCCAGCGACTGAACGTCCGAGCAGCTGTGCTGCCGTATTTCAATGAAATCAAGCAACGTATAAGACAATTTATGCATTGCTTCGATCCCAAAGCTCCATGAAAAAGCTTTATAAGAGCGAGCGTGTGGGAGCGAGAGAGCAAGCGAGACTCTTGCTATGCAGCGCAGGCGCATCCTTAATTAGTTACGCTGTTTGTTCGCGATTCGGATGAAAATGCTCGTCTCTTGCTTCGTTAACATTTCTGGCTTCGTGCTTTAATCTTTGCTTATGTTATTTTGTGCTTTCGGTAAAGCCTTTAACCTGCTGCTGTTAATATTGTCGTTGCTTCTGCTTCTGCATGACTCTTGATGTTTTTAATGCTGTTGCTTCCACTGTTACTGCTGCTGTTGCTGTTATCCTGATGTTGCTGTTGCTGTTCCTGACGCCACTGTTATTGTAGTTGTTCCTTACGGCCGCTGCTAACATATCTGTAACACTGTTATGTCCACTGCTACTCCTGTTTACGCAATTTCTTCACTTCTTGCTAATGTTCTACCTTTTCACGTGTGGAAATTAACAATTAACAGTTTTGGTCACACGAGCTCCGCTCCCCAACAAGTGACAACAACAATAGCATTAATCATGCCGCTGCTGACACTAAAAACCCAAAAACAATTAATCAATACTACAATTTTGCCACAACAGGGTTTCTGTTTCTTTTATTTTCTAGTACATTGAATTTTAGCATTGCATTAACTGATTGTTGCTGGCCAAAAACTTCATGTCAGTTCGCATAAAAGTTGCACAGCAAAAGCATCAAATCAAATCAAAGTTTGATTTGACAGCCAGACAGGGTTCGATTTGATGTTTTTCTTTAGTCCCAGCGACTTTTTAAGAACTTCCAACTGCAAGTGCTCAAAATACAAACACAACAAAACACCAGCACCCATCCGCACACTCATAAAATCAGCTCAGTTCGCTTCAGTTCAGGTCAGTTCGGTTCAGTTCAGTTCAGTTTACTTCAGCCAAGTTAACGCCCAACCACAAGCAACTGCTGCCCTCTGGCTGTGTCCAGCCAATATCAATTTATCAATTAATGCGTCTAATGAGAGAGCCAACTGATTTGCTGTGTCACTTAATGCAAGGCACAACAATATGTGCCTGTGTGTACAAAATTAATTAGGATTCGCTCATCTTCATCTGCGGTCTCATATAGACGCACCTACACATATATAAATCTATATAGCATCATATTAATATACAAACATATATATATATATGTATGTATACATTCATAGAGATTGAGCAAGGGAAACGAAGAAGCTAACGAGATTTCTACACTACAAATTTGTTGTTGTGCTTTAATTGACAATCAAAGCAAGTAATCAAATTTGCAGCTTGACATTTTTCATTAGAATTATTATGTAGTTATATAGCCCAGTTCCTGTTTCTGCATCATCATCAACGAGAACTTCGTCAACTCTGTCGCTGTCGCTGTCGTCATCATCATCAACCTGTGCGTTAACTGGCTGGCAAAGTCAACATTATTTAGCGCCCACATCAAAGGCATGAAACTGCGTCAACTGTGGCATTCCCTTCCCCTTAATCTAAGACTATCTGCCTATGTCTATGCGTGTCAGAATACCTAATTAAAGTAGCTTGGCACGGGTAAGTGGAAATGCGGAGAGAGGATGTTGCAAGATTACTTTTAACAGTTTAATAGCACTGAAATATGTGATGAGAGGTGCTAGAAATGCAGATAGGTCATTCGCGAGTTCTCTCAAGGAATAAACAAGGATAGAGACAATGTCAAACTTGACTCTACATGAAATATTTGAATTGTGAGAGTAGAAAATATGACAAGAAATTTGAAATATCTTAGTAAGCAGACGGAAAACAATCAACAAATAGAAACTATGAATTGTTTAAATTTTAATACTTATTCACGAAAGTGAAATGAGTATATTGGTTTTGTGCAATGTCCGTCTTGCTGTCCGTCCGTCTGTCCGTATGAACGCAGTTTATTTCGGAGCTATTGAAGCTAGAGACTTGAAATTTGGATATCTCCGTGTATCTCCGATGTATATAAATTCAATTGAAAATAAAAACTGATCCCAAATTAGCTTAGCCAGCTATCACTGTACCTCTATTGTGCTCTTCATTTAATTTAATCTTAATTTGTTTTCTTTATACACATGCTATCAAATTTTATTCCAGCTGCATTACAAGAAGAACCAACCAAAACTACGTTTTCGGGCAAACATCAAATTGCAATTCCTTTTCACTTTGATTAACTCAGTGTGTGCACACACAGTGAGTGTATGCTGTATATATATGTGTGTGTGTGTGTGCAAAAGTGCATGAAAACACAACAAATTGCTGCAGCTGAGTGAGGAAGAACCCGCCCATGCAGAGATCGATAAAGCTGAGCCATTTGCTGCTGACCAGCTGGAAATTAGAGCGCCAAAATGAAGCCACAAAATGCTAAAGTTGAAGGCAAGAGCAGAAGGTGACATAGTGTGTTTACCAAGTCGGAGGGGCTGGGGCTGTGGGGTGTGGTCAGTGGGGGGATGCGCCATTCGCTTGTCATTTAATATCCGCAATTAAAGTGGTCATCAATCAAAATGAACAACAAGAAAACCTAAATGAATTAAAAGTAAACGAAAGAACAAAGCAAAAGGATGAATGCACAAGCCAAAATGAAAGCCGTAATAAATAGGATAAAGCGCAGCAACAAAAAAACAACAAATACCCAGAACAGAAAAATCGAAAAAAAAAATCCACTGCGAAACGGAACGAAACGAAACGAAAGGAGCCCATAGAACATGGCCAGGGCGCAAGCCGGTCGCCACGACCGATAAACAAGTGCTTTACAAACAAAGCGGCGCAGTACGCTGAACCTATTGATGATTGAGCAGGACATTAATCTAACGAAATGCAGACAGTCGGCAGCATGGAGTAGGAGCTGGGAGCAGTGAGCACCACGCTGAACGCTGAACGCTGAACGGTGGACGGAGGACGGTGGACGGTGGACGGTGGAAGTGGTGTGGTGTCATTCAGGCCACGGCGGGCAAGCGACCAAATCAACTGACCAACTGTGAAAGTGTCAAATTTCAAGCCGCATTGTTGGTGTTGTCCACATTGGCGACATCCTTGTTACGCTTGTCCTTGTTGTAGTTGTTGTTGTTGTTGTTGTTGCCAGCGACACTGGCCACGTAAGCAAACATAATTTCGCCGCTGCTACGACCTCCGCACCCACATATATATATGAATGTATGTATCTATATACATACTTATATCTGTATATAATATACGTATTATAGCTGGCTTATGCTCAGTAGCCTGGCTGTGCGTCAGGTCCTGAATTTAAAGTGCTGCCATCGCACGTTAATTGCAATCGAATAACAACAGTTGGCTAAATGAGCCGCAGTAGTTAGCCAATGTTAATTAACAGCGCCAGCATATAGGCACATAGTGCCTAGGAGTAATTTAAATATCTTTAACAACAATAAATAATAAAGGTCAGTATTAACATTTACCAAGTCAGTTTAGTTACATTTTGCAACATAATGTTAATTTACAGCAAGCAGCAAAAGTTTCCCTTTTTAAAAGCTTCCGCACAATATAATATGATATGATTGATTGATATTGATGACAAATTACATTTAGAGCACCTAAGTAAATTGAATGCAACAATATCTGTGCAAACTACTTAAGTCTATCAACTATTTAGTGTTACTTAACAGCGTAGAGACTGTAGATTATTTGCTACGTCTTCATTATTTGCTGCGCATTCAATTAATAATAGACAAAATTTGGGATATTTTAAACTTTACCGTCATTACTCTGTACGGAGCCATATAAAGTTTGTCTTAACTCAATGTTAGTCAACAGCGAGCAGGATGTACGCCACCTAATAAAGTGTAATAATATATACATACTTCTGTAATAGGGTATTGTTTTGTTTACCAAACTGACCAAAGATACATTAAAGGACTTGAACTTCTTGGAATATTATTCATTTCTCACTATATTACACAATGCTCTTATACTTCTATAAAAGGTAATTTGCTTATTTTATTTTCCCAGTGCTCTCCAAAAACATTAAAATGCTGCAAAAACAAGAAATATTATTCTACTGGAAGAAAGCATGAACGATATACATTCAACTCAGAGACTTGCTTTACATTGAAATTAAGACTTAATATCTCGGGTAATAGATAATGGTCACATCTCGTCAGCATTTGGGTTAATTGAACTGCAGCGAGCTCCAGAAATTTGCATCAATCTCAACAGCATAGTCAATTGAGTTAAGTGGTTCTGATTATTCAATAACATTGGCCGAAATGTTAGCTAACAGCTGGTGGACTGTACGCCACGTTACAGCTAACAAATGGGCTGCATATGCGCATTAATGAACTTTGCTAGGCTATAGCAAAAATGATGCTCTTGATGTGGTGTGAATTGAGGGGTAAACACTGAATGACAAAATGCAATTGTCGCCTCTGACGCTGCTGGCGTCATCTCATTTTGATGGTTTGACAGTTGCGATTGCAAGTAGAAAAGCAAAATCAGCAGCAGTAGCTGCCATGCTGCCATGCAGCAGTTGCAAGTTGCTCATTTGCCGCTGTCCATGCTGCAAAATTAGATGCCAAATTAGCACACACACGCAGACACACACACGTACGCACAGGAGCCGAAAGCTGATGCAAAATGTGCAACCAGCAATCGGTCAGAGCCTGCAAAAGCAAAGGCAGCTGTGAGTGTTAAGTTGCCAGCGACAGAAAAACCGTTAGCATGCAACATTGCATCAGTCACTGGATGTGTGTGTTAGTGTGTGTGTGTTTGAAACTGCTGTTGCTGCGGTGCTTTGACTGATGTGGCACACACACACAGAAACACACACGCACACAATGACACATGGACAGGGCCGAGCAGCACACAAAAACTCCGCTTGCTGCATTGACACGTACAGCAAAGCGGACCCAAACGCAGAAACTGAAACGCAGAACAAGGTCTGAGCGTGGGCATTACTAAATGGTTTTTCAATGGATTCGAACCGGATTCGGAGGGGCACGGGCTTCTGTCCGGTTACACGCTACGCCCGCATACAACTTTACCGAGCTTATGAAATTTTGCGGTAGGTAGTGCCACATGTTGTTCTTGATCTGCTTCTTGTGGAAATAACCCTAGCAAATGGGATACTCTTACTGGGACAAGACGCGTGTAGGTAGCACTATGATGAATACATCCTTGAAATGTAAAAGTGATCAGGAAGATATTGTATGTAATGGATAATGAGTTAATGCAAATATTATGGGCATTATCATATATAAGAAAATAAAAAACAATTTTAATGCATCGAATTGAAAAAGTCTTTTTAATATCTTAAGTAATCTTCAATTTTATTATAATAGCAAATCTTACTTGCAAAGTTATTTTCAAGAATAAGTAGCACCAAGAATTTTTCAGCAACTATTATATTTGGCAAATTCTATGAGCTATGAATTCTTGGTATATTGACTTTTACTTCACGATCCCAGCAATATAATATAGTTGCTTTAGGTAATTTCATAAAATAACCTTTATATCTTATCATAAATCATACCATATATCATATCATATCATGTAAATCTTAAAGGGTGTTTTATATACGACATTTCGACAAAAATTATGTCTAAAAACTGATTTTATGGTTAAATGAAAATAATTAATACAAATAGTTATACTAATATGAATCAGACTTGGCTCTCATTATTACTATTATAATTATTTTATACATCATTTTTATTTTTTTTTTTTTTAATTTCACTTTTTAGTATTATTATGAATTAAAAAATATTCTTATTAATTTTGGTTTTTTTTTCAAATTATTTTATAAATATTATAATATTATACATATTAACTTTGGTAATATTTTTAATTTAATTTTTATTATTTTAAGATTTTTTTCCAATATTATTAAATTTTTTTATCCTATTATATTATTTTATTCCTTTTATACATCATACAATCACATATCATGTATGTCATGTAACACTTATAGAGTATTCAATTTACGACATTTCGCAAGAGTACGATGTTCCTCTTCATCTTAGTGGTTTTTTGCTAGTGTCGTTGTTATTATTGTTGTTGTTATTTATCCTTGCTTGCCTGCTTGCTGTGGTGGTTTATTAAATTTGAAATGCTACACCTTTGCTCGTATCAGATTGCCTCTACGGCTATAGCGTTAAGACAAAAGGAACCACATAGACATATATACATGCATAGACATATGTATGTATATGTGAGTCGGTATTGGTATTCATGTAAAATGCAAAGCCTTCGCCAGCATAAGGAAATATGCCTTGTCATAAATTTTATACGAGTATGAATATGAATACAAGTATGAGTGTCTGAGTGTGAGTGTGAGCTGCTCTCAGACAGTTAGCTCAGACAGCCATATAAGAATAAACAATCCTTTCTACACACACAGACACATACTGTTGACACACTTTTGGTCTGCCCCCTCGCTGTCGCACCTTTCTTTCATTTTTTTTTTTTGCCTGCCTCAGCACAAAATTTTCTATTTTCTATTTTAATATGAGCCTAAATTGAGCTTGTTATTTATGTATAGTTTACAATACCTTATGGCCAGAGTCTGGACTCTGCAGACTGTGGACTGCCTTTACAGGATTTTTGCGCCCTGCTGTACGCCCAGCGTGTGGCTTTGTGTATTACACACAAAAAAAGCAGTTCAGACTTGTGCGTCTCAACGCGGGCGGGGGGCGGACGAATAACACGAAAAAATATAAATAATTGAAAAGTGCAGGGGGTGAACAGCAGCAGCAGCAGCAGCAGCAACAACAACAATAACAACAGCTACTATAACAGCAACAGAATGTCAGCCAGAACTGTCGTAATAAAAATGCCCTGCAGTTAAAATAATTGTCACTGTAATAAAGTGATGCAGAAAATTATAAATGCACGGGCAATTCAAAGAGTTCCCCAAATAGACAGATACAAGCGAAAGCTAAAGCCAAAAATATTTGCCTTTGCCTGAATTTAAGGTAAGACATTAAAGCATTGTTGAGGACCCATCAGAGCAACCTCTTTAAATTTGATTATTTGATCACAAGGCCTACACCAACCATGGCAGGGAAACAATGATGAGCTAAATCAATTGAACCCTAAGTTGATTTTCTCTCATAACACAAGGGAAAGCCCAACAATAATCGCAACAACAACAAGAGCCGAACTGACACCGACTTATTCAGCTTATCAAATTGAATTGATTTCAAATACAAAACTTTATGGAACCGTAAAACTGACGCGATTTACAGCTCGACCTTTACAACTATGAGCCGAAGCGGAACCAGGCGGATAATGCTGCCTTCAGAAGTGTCTAGATAATAATAAGATTCAGTCTGGTATACATGTAAAGCACGTATTTTGCATGATGACTTAATGCAAATTCAAATAGTTGAATGACATTATGTGTTATAGCCAACTTGTACCCTTTACTCAAAATCTGTTCCTTTAGGATGTCAGGACTCTCGACTCGATACTCTCATTAATCTTGCAATCCCAACGCAGAGTGCTAGATTAACTAATTGTAGTCCAAGCCAATCAACCTCACCTTATATCAGCTAATACCTCCTGACATACTTTAGTTATTAACTGCTTCGAGTTCAAGTTAAGCGCTAAAAATTTACAAAATCCGCGAATACACATTTATCAGAGCTTTGAGTTCTTGCTACCCTCGACATGGCGCTGAGCTGCCATAGTGTCCAAAGTTCTTGGAGTAACGCTGAGGGAGCGGCAGTAGAGATGAGTGAGAAGTGTTGAACAGGAGAGTCAGCGAGAGAGAGGGGCAATGGATCTGCTACTGTGTTGGTATCCACTTGGTCCACTTCCATTTTATAGCAGCAGCCAGCCAAAACATTATAGCCATGATTAATGGCAGATAATAATTTCGAGTGCGAGCACTTGACAGCATACAAAAAGTCAGCAAACTATGGCCAATGACGTCCATTAGACTTGCCACGGGGCCAAAATGAACAGGGTAGCGACAGCGGAGGAGGCTCTGGGCTGAAGTCCTTTGAGTGGGAGGCGTGCAGGCAGGCAACAAAGTGCAGCAGCAACTGCAAATGACTGCTGAAAAATCAGCAGCAGAAGCAGCAGGAGTAGCAGCAGCAGCAGCAGGAGTAGCAGCGGCTGCAACAACAATTTTCATATAAAACTATTGCCATATTCTGTTTGCGGCTTTTAACGAGCAGCTTTTCTCACTCACTCTCTCTCTCTCTCTCTCTTTCTCTCTCTCCCTCTTTCTGTCTACATCTCCTGCTCCATTTGTTTGTGCGATTGCTGCATAAATTATTATAAATAAATATACATATACGCATAAGCAAATACATATTCAAATATATTATTAAAATAAAAACAATGGCCGCGACCTCGGCCAACGGAAGCGGAAATAACGCACACGACTGCCATTTTGGCGGCCGTTGTGGCATGTCTGCAGCTGCACAGTGACACTTGCCACATGTTTGGCTTTTGGCTCCCGCCGAACCGAAATTGATTTAAGCCTTGGCCACGCATGGCCTCTGAGCTCCACGCTTCATGCTCCACGCTCTACACTTTGCGTTTTTGCGGCTGGCAGCAACAGCTGCAACAAATGGCATTAAAATGCAGTCACAGTCGCCAAATATTTTTAGCATTTTTCTAGCCAATTCTTCAAAACTTTTTTTTTTAGAATTCAAACCAAAAGCTGATTTAAACAAATTTAAAGATTGTTTTACTTGCATAACAGGAAACCCATTTAAGAAAATATGTTAATATCTGAAGAAAACAATAATTTGCAGTAGCAAATTAATTTTCTCAGGTATTTCATCTCGACTCTCGCATAATTAAAACTCCATTTTCTTTAATAAAAGACTAAGAGATAGAATATATATGTATGTATTATATAATATAAGCAAATATGTATTCAAAGCTAAATAATATGACTAATATTTAATAATAAATATTGTTAGTTCCGGTGGGCAACAAAATTCTCAATCATCATCATTCGTAATCTAGTAAAGTGAAAGCAATTTAGTTTTTAGATTAAATTTGTAAATACAAATTAAGATTATGAATTGATCTTACATAAATCTTATACGATTATATTTTCTTTAATTATACTTTTATTTTTTGTGCTTTTACATATTTGCAAGCCTTTTCAAATTTTTTGATAATACCACGATCTTTTCTACAATAATTTATTGGGAACATAAGTCTTTGTGTCTGACATATTTCAACGGTTTTTAGTTTTGTTTGAATTCTTACCAATATTTAAATGAATGCTTTTTTCAAGGATAATAAAAAGTTTTTGTTGCGATAGTTAATGGTTATTTTATTGCATGATATATGGTTCCAGTTGGAAAGAATATGGCGTGAAACTTACTAGAAACTTATGAGGATATTTTTTTCTGAGTATGATTTGACATTGCAGACCAAGAAGAGGGAGGAGGACGGAAGGAGCAAGAGGAGGATCTGCTGTCTGAGGCATGCGTTTCAAGTTACACGCGGAGTGTAGAGTACGCTTTTAAAAGCGACGCCTTTTATGCCCAGCTATAGTCATTACAAAAGGACATACACACACACACACATACACATGCACGCATATCTGCACACACATAGACATATGCGGGGTCCTGCGTCTTGGCAAAGACAATGAACGCCTGTCGAACCAATAAGTGCAGCGGGTTCTTGGTTTTAGTCTGCGTCCATGCATTGTTGTGAGTGCGTCATAAAATTACTTTTTATCATTGTAACATGACAGGCGGTGCCCCACGTCCTGGATCCAGCGAACTGACGCAGCTCTCGCTGATGTATGTAGTGCTTTTTATGAGCCAGCCAATGCCAAAGACATTCATACACGTTTTCTTTATGTTGCAGCTAAAAGGATGCTATAGCTTCCTGCTGCCCCCCCCCCCCCCCCTCCATCCTGCTGGCCCTCCTACAGTGTCTGTTACTAGTCCTGGTTGTGTTGCTTTTGCTGCTTCTGTTCTCCTGCTCACGCTCCTGCTCCTGCTCCTGCTCGTACTATCTCAGCGCCTGCTCTGCTGCATTGTATTAATGGATCGCATGCACGAGAGCCCAGCGCTAATAAGCATAAACGCAAACTTGCCATGTGACTCGATTGCAGCTTCCTTCCGTACGGCCCTTCCAGCCTTTCAGCATCCTGTGTGTGCGTGCGCCACATCCTGGACATGCGCGAGGCCATGGCGTGCGCTCCGCACTTTGACTCTGTGCTTTGTGCACTTTATTAATGTTATTAAAAATCTAACAAATGGCACAACTTGCCGCAGCTATAGCCCCATTGTCCCGGCCAACTTTCGTCCAGCTGGCTGTGTGTGTGGCGCTTTATTAATGCCCACAACAAACACACAAGCACACACACACATACAGATACACACACAAGTGCCAATTAATGTGGCTGGTCAGTGCTGCAACTTTGTTGTCTCATTGGCAATTGACAGGGCTGCCACCACTTGCCTCTAAGCTCCCCATTTAATAGACGCAGGCTAAGATTATGTGGCACAACAGGTCGTATGCGTATTAAAAACGTTGTTAGGCAGTCAAAATCATTAGGTGCTATATCTATAGCATAAAGAATATACGCAATACTCAATATGTCGAATATTCAAAATAGATTAACCTATATGAATAAGCATATAAATAAATATATAAGCAAATATTTTTAATATTTCAGTTAATACTATTCGTAACTCAACTATTTTATTTAAAATTCTCTTTTTCTGATTCATTTAGTACTTCTTTATATTTAGCAGTGTTAGCTAAACCTTACCAACCTGAACAAATTTAAGAATTCATTTTCTGGCTATTTAAAGCCAAACAAAAAATTCTCTATCGCTGAATTGCATAGAAATGCAACAGTTTTTCAACGACTTCATTGGCGCATTGTTAACCATTCTTGGCTGAGCAACTGTTTGCCAATGCATTTAACTGGCAGCAACCATTTGATAACAATTTGAACAATGGACAATTCTATCTCACTTTATTTTCACTCAATTTTCTCTCGCTCTATCAGCGCGCGTAACCCGAAAAAAATGAAGAGAAAAGCAGAAAGCCCGAATCGAAAATAACTGGAAAGTGTTTTAGCTGAAAGCGGTTCAACTGCCTGAAACACCCATTAAATGTACATTATTAAATTAAAAGTGTAAATCTATGTATATATATCATCATTAATATATATACATAGATTTACACTTTTAATGAACAGAATATGCAGCTTATTTGAAAGTTATCCTTATAGAGAGTCTACACTAATTAAACTCTAAGTATATCTCTCTCTATATCGCTAATATATTTCCCATTTGTATAACCTTTTTAGCATCCATGGTCAACAATATTTTGGAATTAGGCGATTCGACTGATTGATAGAGACTGAATATTTCAATCTCTTGGCTGATAAATACTTTGTCGATATTAACTCACATTGATTATTTATTTATGAAAAGTCCACAGCTTTTTACAGGGTATAAAGCAGCAGCGTGTAAAGAGCTGCGACGCGACTAGCAGCAGGCAAATGACCTGAACAATTGCAGGAGCGTTACAATTGTTGACTTTTTGCGTAGTTTAACAAGTTTAATTAGGACTCAGTGAAGGAGCTAGGCGAGTTCAAAAATAAGAATGCAAAAGAAAGGCGGCAAAACTTTTGTTCAACACCTTAAAAGGTGTGCGACAACAGCAAAAATAGCATTTGGTGCAAATAGTCTATGAATCCACTTGAAAGCTTCTATTTGTCCGTGTACCCCAACTGGAGTCTGCTCATTTGCAGCAATATTCGGTAAATGGCGTATTATAAAACGTTTGCCTGTTTCCCATTGCAAAACAATTGCCAATTTGGCTTAAAACATTTTGGTCGACAAGCAAGTTGGTCTGTCGACTTCCGTTTGGCAGCTTTGCTGCGGTTGTGTCGCTGTTGTCACTTGATTTGTGTCTTTGTCACTTGCAGCAGTAGCCACAGCAGCGCCAACAACTACAACAACCACAACGACAACAACAACGAGAACAACAGCAACAACATTTCAGCAGTTAATACTCGCATCTGGAGGCATTTGCCGTGGCACGCGGGCACAACTTTGTCCGTGGCCAGGATGTTGTCACTTGTCCTTGTGCGAAAACAAAATGAGTACAAAATGCTTAAAACGACTTCCGTTTCGACAATTTGCATGCTGCGTCGCGCACCGGAAATGGAAAAACACTTCTCGCTGTGGCGCAACTGGCCTCCGTCCTTCCCGCCCGCTGCTCCCCGAATATCGCCTCCCCTACGCTTGCAATTAAGCGTGAACACATGCAGCTAAGCTGCAGAGAGATTGGAAAGAAGAAAGAAAATGTGTAGAGCAGGTCAATATTATATTGACTATGGTGAGGGGGGAGGCGGGTGCTGTATTTGCCTTATGTATATTTCATGTAAACTCAATTTGAGTCGCGTTTGACTCGCCCGCTGTGCGGGGCCGAATAATGTTTAGTTGCCCCGCCCACAGCCGCCCTCTGCCTTAATGGCCAATTAAGCGTAGACGACACAAGAAATAATTAAATCGCTGCATGCGATGCGCCCTTGCGGCATGCAGCATGCGGCATGCGGCATGAGGCATGTAGCTGGCAGGAGACGGCTGCCGACAGGCTGCGGGCGGCATGTGGTGTGTGCTGTGTGCTGTGTGGCGTGTGGCATGTGGCAAGTGCTATTCTATATGAGCGTTAATAGCTAGCTGACTTGCAGGCGCCAGCCGCACGCTGCGTATGCGTAATCCACACTCTCTCGAGTTAAATCATTTTTCAAGCGCCGCGCAAAAGTATGCAACAGTTTCCTCACCCCTATGCTCGTGGCTGCAGCCGGCAGCTATGCAAATTGAATGCGTGTGACGTTCTTATTAATGAGCCAGCGTTGCGGAGAGCGAGCTTCGCTGCTTAAATATTTCAAGCGCAATTATGCAGCTGGCGCATTAAAAATCAAATAGAACATTCAAGATGACAGCTGCAATCAGGCAACAGCTTTCTTTGCTCAGATTCTTTTGCGCTTTTTCGGGTGTTGGCCGTCATAAAATTCAATTTGGCGCAAAGTGTTTAATGAAAGCGCCAAGTTGGCGACACCCGCATGCCCCGCTGCTGGCCCCCGCGCCCCTGCCGCCCAACGCCACTGGCACAGCGGGCCAACTTGGCCATTAACAATTCACGCAGACGTTGCTACGCATGGCCAAGAACCAAACAACAACAACAGCAATAGAAAGCAACAGCAAAAAACAGAGTAGAAGAAAACTTGTTTTACATAAAAACACACTTTAGACATCAAATTATGCAATGCAGGGCGCTGCCACCCACAACGACTATTGCAACAAATGAGGAAGTGAGGGGGTGAGGGGGTGAGGGGATGAGAGAATGAAGGGGATGGACGCCATCACACTTTTCTTTTCTGTTTTGCTTTTTTTGTAGCTCGGATCTGACAAAATGCAATGGCTGTAATAAAAATTAACAAGCTACGCTACGTTTGAGTTTTGAATTAATTGAAAGCGCGTATGCACAGGACATTTGAGTGGCTAGGGGCGGAGCAGGGGCAGGGGTTAAGGGTCGCCACGCAGATTGCAGAAGCTCATTTGGATGCTGAATAGTGAAAGAGAGCGAAAGAGACACAGAGAGAGAGAGAGAGAGAGAGAGAGAACAAGCGAGTGCTGCTGCTTGCCTTATAAAATTATAAATTCGCGTCTAAATGAGCGTTGCAAAATTAATGAACTGCATGCAGTTTAATTGAAATGCGCATCAAGAGGGAAACTAAGGGCGGTCAAGGATCTGCTGTGTGGGAAAATGCATAATGAAAATCAATTTTAAACCAAACAACCAGCATCAGTGGGCGCAATTGGCCAAGCAAGAAAAACTAAGTGCAACCGGGCCAGTTGATATATTCACTGATTTACAATTTACATATTGATTAAATACATTATAAATATATGTAAACAAACATTTAAATTTTGCTTTTGAAAATTCCTTTTACATTTATAGTGAATTTGTTCGAACTCATCAATCGCATTCGGCTTATTTAATTACAATTGTTAATAATAATCATCTCTGTTCCGCACTTACTCCACAATCACACTTCTGTTATTCATCGCTCTATTCTAATGAAATTCTTTCTGCTTAAACTCATCGTCACTCTAATGGCTTAAGTCCTATAGAATGTCACCCTACTGAAACTAGAACCTGTTTTAGATTTACATATGTATGTTAATGCTATAACTTGTCTAGCTTTGCAGAGAAATATCTATACATATACACATATGTCAAATAGCAAAAAACATTTTAAATATTGCCGAAGCATACATAACTTTTGGGTTATTTTGAATCAATCAATCAATTTTTTAAATAATAGATACAAATAAGAAATATAAATAAATAAAGCAAATTCAATAACTACACATGTATGTAAATAATAAATAAGTAGACAATCAAATAGATATTAATATAAATACATAGATAATAGCACACCATTAGTATTATTTGAGCGACTTGGCACTTACCTCCATGTTAGATCCGTCTTATCCCACTTGGCGCCCTGCAGAACATATCGACGCTTACGCGGGCCATGATCCAGATTATCGGGTGAGAAATTATACGCATGCTCATTGTCGCCCACGCCGCAGCGGGGCAATTGTATTAGCCTGGCCGTAGCCGCGTCGATTTTGCCCGTAACTGGAATGTTGCCAAATTGCTGTGGCACGGAGACGAAAATGTTAGTCTGTGAAATTGTGCATAATACATGTGGCATGCAGCAGTGGCAAGAGCAATAGCACAGCTGCTGCATGCTGTTTGGCAGCTACCCACCTGGAGTTTACTTAGTGCATCTATCAGCTGCTCCTCGGTGCGCAGGGCTCCCGTTTCCAGATCCGACTTGGGCAGATAATCAAACTGCATGAGGTAATTGTACTGCAAAGATGGAAGCGTTGTGATAAGTAAGGCGGCCAAAAGCCAAAGGAGGCAGAGGAGCGAGTTCTCAGACAGATGCATTAGGGAAGTGTGCCAAAACTGGCCAAAATGGTTGAGAGCCAAACTATTTGTTGGCTTAATGTAGGCGCGTCGGCAAATGATGCTGGCATGAAAAACTTTTTGCATAAAGTTAATGATAAAAGCAACAGTCACAGCAGCACAGCCCACAACAACAACCCGAAACAACAAAACAAACAGAAATGAAAAACAACAACAGCAAAGTTTAACGTTACATTAATAAGCCAAAAAGTATGCCACACAAAAAAGACCGAAACCCCAATAAAAAGTAGAAGATGGAAAGCTTCTGACTGCAGGAGTCGGCTCGACTGTGAGCCTTCGCTAGCAGTTGCCTTGATATTTGCCAGCTAATTTTAATGGCAAAGTTGAGCCTAGAGCTTAGTAAGTCAAATTTTAAATATAATATAATTATAGAGTTTTTCTTTTTTTTCTGTTTTTTTTTTAATAACTAAATGATAGCCCTGGATTTTCGTAGGCGTTGCACGTTCTATGAAAATTATTAAGAAATGATATAAATTTTTGCTTCTAGAGATATCATGTATTAGGTATGTTTTGCGATTTAAGATTAAATATTAAATATAATAAATCATTATTACCCGATGGAATAACTTAAGGAGCAGTTATTTAACATTACAGAGTGTCTGTGTTAATTTAGCAGACTCAATATATACATATGTATATAACCCACCATGCTGTCTATAATTATCATAATCATCATTTCTACTCTGCTATGTATCAAGCTCTATTCACAGCATACCCCACTCTCCACCATAACACAGGGTATGAGGAGGCAAGCGTATACGATGGCTGCTATCAGTATCAGCATCAGCTTCAGGCTTTGCTATTTCAGTTTCAGGCCTCGGCGAGTATGGTCACAATCGATGGGCATATATTGTGTCAGCTCTTCCTCTTTTCCGTTTTTTTTTTATTTCTGTTTTTTTTTTTTATTATTTTTATTTTTTTTTTTTTTTGGGCCATGGCCCGCAACCAAATAAACAGTCATAACTGTAAAGTGGGCGACAGCGACAACAAAACAGAGCTTCGGCCATATGTGTAGACTGGATTTGCATATTTTTACATGTATTACACACACTCACACACAAAGAGACAAGATACACATAGAGTAAAGCCAACCAAGCAAATTTATTTATCCATACACAAATACAGTCTAGTGTGTGTGTGGCACGCCCCCACACACATATACTCGCACACCAGCAACTTACGTGACCTGCAAATTAAATTTTCTCTTTCATTTCGGATATATGAGAAAATTGTCACACACACTCTCTGCCACGCCTCCCCACACGCAATTTGTTGAAAACATGTGAAAAACAATATATAACAAACTAGCAGACACAAACACACATACACACACACACAGACAAGAAGAAAACAACATTCTTTTGTATATTGTTGTTGTTGTTGTTGTTGTTGTCATAGAATCAGCACTAAAAGTCGATTCACAAAAAATTGTCCATGCCGGAGAATCGTTAACACGTTCAGATTCCCTCGCTATAAGGCGATTAGCTGAATTATTGTGGAATCGATTGATGAATGGTGCGTTGCCCCAAACATCGTGTGATGCATATAAAACTATCTGAGATAACCCCACAAGCCGTTGCCTCAAACAAACACAGCCAGTCAAGGACCAAGGGCCAAGACGCGTACGGCAAACGCAAACGGAGGGGGAACTGGCTAAACTACTTTAAGCTGAAGCATGTCTACAATTGGCAATGAAGAACTGCAACAAGTTGAAGAACTTGTTAGCTAATTGCTTAATTATCAATTAACTGAACATCAGAGTTTATTAGAAAGAATGCCAATAAATTGAATATTAAAGAGAAGATTAATGGAAAAGATGCTAAACACATTTGAAAAAGTCATTTGCATAGGGTTTATAACCTATTCTTATTTAATAATGTGGAATTCTTCAGGAAAAATGTTTCAATTAACATATATTATTTAATATATTAATAATATTATAATCATTTTACTTCCACTTCAAGCAATGAAATAGCCTGAAATAGCCCCTAACATATGCCAATGTTCCACATTCAAAACATAGAAAATATTTTTTCGCATCCTCGTGTTGAAAATGTTTTGGAAATTTATGGTTTCAACTAAAAATAATTATTGTATTCGGAAATGGAAACTGTTTTCCCGAAGAACTCATCATAAAAGAATTCGAAACACCATGAAAATCTTGCCTACACTTGTAGAAAGCAAAAACAATTTGGGAAACTTTGTTGAATCTGTTGTATATATTTATAGATATTCTAAGACGAGCAAAACACGCAATATATCTAAATATATGGATATGCCTACATACGATATATTTATGGAGAGCGCAGTCACAAAATTCGCAGCGGGAGGGAATTGATATGAATAAGCTGTTCATGATTAATCTCCAACAAATCGGATTATATTTTATACTAAACACTCTTAAGGAGGAGCAGTTTTCTGAATCTAATTGGTTTCCTTGTTCGGTTCGAATGACTTGCCACATGCCACACACTGCTGCATGGCTTCAAGGTATTTTTTATATAACTTTGGAGCCCTGGCGGCAGCAGTGCAAGTGCAATAATAGCTGCAAGAAAAAACGACTTGACACCAGCTGTAGGCGAGGGAGAGTTTGGAAAAGAAAAAAAGAAATAGTAGAACAACAACAACAACAGCAACAGCAACAAAATGTCCATGCAACTAGCTGGTCACAAACTGCGTCAGCGTCACCAAAGTTGTCACGTTGTTGCAACGCGTCAGCGTCAGTCGGTTACGTTAACGTTATGTTGACTTTAGGTTACGTAGCGCCGTCTCTCCCTCTCTCTCTCTCTCTCTCTTCTCTCTTTCTCGCTCTGTCTGTGTATGTATGACGAGGGTAGTCGAAGAAAGCCCACACAAAGGCACATTGAAATTCATATAACGTATCGGGCCCGGGGAGCCTACAACTACGTACAGTTCAAGCCAATGGCCAACAGCAACAACAACAAGATGCATAGCAACATACATGAAAACAATATCAATTAAAATATGTACAAGTTTTATTAGCTAAGGAATTGGACAAAGTGGAGAAACGAACAAATGGACAATCGGACGACTAACGAGCGGAAACTGTATGTCTGCAACGGCGACACTTGATTAATTTTTTATAAGCGCGAAAAAAATATAAGGCTGAATCGTTGACCATCAAACTTTTGACGTAGACAGCAGATTGAAGCATTAAAAAGGGCAGAAAAACAAATGAAGCCGTATTAAAGTTATTGTGTGTATTAATGCTATAGGAGCTCAGTTTTCGGAGATCGGCGACCTTAACTATTTTCCTTCCGTTCTGGTATAAAATTCTATTCTCAATGGCAGTTTCAAGTGAACTGATTATGCTTTAACCTCCGGAAGGTCACAGATCGCTCGATCGCATCAAATTTACCTGCATTAGTCATATTTAAAGAGTTCTTCTGAATGAACAAGAAACACAACACACATGCGTAAGTTCTTCCGCAGTCAAGTTGCCGGGGCAAGAGCAAATAAGGCTCAGAACTGTTAGTCAATTTGGTTAATCGAAGCCATTTGCCATAAATATTACTTAAACAAGGTGTGTCACGGATACGCGACCCAAACCCAAACCCAAGCCCAAGCCCAGCTGAAAAATACAGTCAAGCTGATGAAGACAGTCACACATAGAGATAGCGATACGGACGGACGAACGGATGGGCGGACTTGGCGGGGAGCTGATGAGCAGCTTTGTTTTTATGACCGCTCGCTGCGACGCCGATAATAAACTACAATAGCCGATGAATGAATGAATGAGTAAATGATTGCATGAGTGACTGGCTGAATGAGTGGAAGAGTGAGTGACTAAGTGAATGAGACTCTCGCACTCGCACTGCACTCAACGGAAGCACGTCAACCCCTTCGGGCGGCGGTACGGTCAGGGTCCAGGTGTATATGGGGTGGATCAATCATTTATGCATTGGCCTCTTGCGCTTTTAATGGGAAATGGGAAATTTGCTGGCGCTCTACGTGTTTGAAAATCGAAAAGAGAAGCGGGCGGGCAATAGTGCCGGAGGGGGCATGCCAAGCCGCTGGCTTCTGTGCATGTCGTACGTGGTCAAGCGACGTTTCAGGCTAATAGAAAAGCGACAGCAACAACAACAAAAACAAAAGGGAAAAAAGAAAAATAAATAAAACAGGTGAGCAACAAAGAGTAAAAAACGTAAAAAAAATAGAATAATAATAATCATGGTAAAAAGTGCGACGCGAGGTACGTGCGCATTTGGCGTGTAAACAAAATCATGATACAGAAATAATAACAAGCAGAGAAACCAATAACCAAACGGGAATAGGAAAAGTTGATCACATGCAGAATGAACGACAAACAGATGCCCTGTATAAAGCGCAAACAAAAGGCAAATCGAAAAGATCATACGGAAAATCAATCAGAAACAGTGATGGAAAGATGAAGGCAAACAGTGTTAAAAAGAAAAGCAATGAGAAGAAGAAAGAATAAAAGAGTTTAAGATCGACAGAAAAACCTTAATAAACAATGTGAGAATCTAAAACAGAAAACGAAAGAAATAATAAATGAAAATACATAAGGGAAATCCGATACAGAATTATTACTAATTAATTCTAAGTAAAAATCTATCGATAAATGAAATGCTGAGGATTAACATTAAAAGTGCAATGAAATACATATACAAAAAACTTAAAAAATGGAGAGCATCCGTATATACATATGTATATGAATTGAAGTATACAAAACATTCACACATAAATGATTTAAATCACTTTATTAGCATTAGAAAAGGCAATGAAATGTACACAAATCTAAAAACCAATATACCCCGCGTTCCATCTCTGAGATGGGGCAAAAAACCAATTGTGAAAGTGTAAACGTAGACCGCCATAAATGTTTTGGCTTAATTTAGTTAAGATGGCGTGACAGAAGTTCTGGCCGTGAAGAGTGAGAGAGTGTGTGCGTGTGTGTGTGTGTGTGTGTGTGAAAGTAAATTGAACAATGCGATATGTTTATTATTTTATTGGATTATAATTATGAATGGACAATAAGAGAACACAACAATTAAATGAGACCCACAGCGTGCGTGTGTTTGTGTCACTTAACTCAATTACTTGGGCAAATAGCCATGAGAGGGGTATTGAAGGCGATGGCGCGGAAGCGCGAGGGGGAGCGGCAGTAGCAGCCAGTGTCTCATATGTTTTAATCAACCAGCGCGCAGGCAGTATGGCAAGAGGGAGAGCGGTGTGGGGCTGGTATAGCAGTTGGCCACACAAACAAATCAAATTGGTTTATCTGGCAGCAGAGCCTGCATTGGCCCAATGGCTATTGACAGCCATAATTCTTGGCATCGGCGACGACAGGCAGCAACTAATAAAGGCAGACCAATAACCAATAAGGGATGCACACACTCACACACACACTCATAACACCCTGCACATCGACCAAGAGCCGCCCACTCGACTGAGCCGCAAACAAACCTATAAAAATGACAAGCAACTGCAACAAACGAGCGCATCTATCTAACTCTAACCAGATGCAGAGGCAACAGCGCGATCCAGGCAAATCCGAGAGGCGACACATTGTCCTTGCCTGTGCTGGCAAGGCAAGGCAAGGCAGGAGGAAACGCCGGCAGGAGTGTGTGTTAGCCAGCGTTAGCCTGTTCGCCTGCCAAGTCGAGTCAAGTCAAACGCCATGCGAGCGACCGGGCGCAACAAATTGTGAGAAATGCGCAAAAAACGAAAATGCAGCAGCAGCAGCAGCAGCAGCAGCCGCAAGGAGTTGCATGCAACGTGGTGGCAAGGCAAGAGCGGGGCCAAATTGACAGGATATGGCCATGATATGGCTTGCTTGCCACACACAACAACAGGTTTTTACCCACAAAATTTATGGCTGCTTCAAGCGAGGGGCATATCGGGGGAAAGGGGGCGGTGCTGCCTCCTGTTCCTGAGCTAGAGTGGAGGTATTGAATAGAATTTTACGTGTTAGCTGCGCCGCAGGGACAACAAAACATAACTCAATCAAATAATGGTCGCATTGCTTCTCTCCCTCTCTCTCTCTCTCTTTGTGTGTGTGTGTGTGTGTGTTGCATGCCACATAAAAAATGTTCACTGCTGCATTGAATGAGATGTTTCAAAACTCAATTGAGGAACTGGAATATGCACTCACTAGCAAGCTGCTGCTGCTTCTGCTTCTGCTTCTGCTTCTGCTTCTGCTGCTGCGACTGTTATAGCGACTCCTAGCTGCTGCTGCCTTTCTATGTGCTTCTCAAGCATGACAAATGATAATGGTCGCCATCTGCCAAGTGTGTGTTTGTGTGTGTGTGTGAGAGCTGCATGCATGTGTGCTTGCAGTTGTCCTTGAGAACTATCAATAAAATTGCATGCAAATTTCTACAAAGCTTTAAGCCATGATATTGAGTATTTGGCAAGGGCACGCGCACTGGCTAAGAGCAGAAATAAATAACAATTTTGATGACATTGAATAAACCTCTCATGTATGCTATACGGGATTGAGAAAATTAATGCGGACAGCTCTTGAGCTAATTTGAAATGAAAATTAAAATCCATACAATGATAGTTATCGAACAACAGAGCTCTATGATTTAGATTTGGCCGCAATAAATTTCCATCAAAATAAAACACTTCTCAATTGCTTTTCACGCACTTGGCTACGTCAAAGCCGAAGTGTGATGGGTAAATGCTTTGCCCCAATCTCAAATCGCATTCCTCTGCATATACTCATTTATGACTGAATGGAAGTCGAGCGCACTCCACGCATTTCCGTTTGCCATCTCAAACTTAAGTATCATATCATGTACGGCAAATGTGTGTGTATGTACAACTGGGAAACACATGCGTTCCAGATACGCCCTCGTGCTGCATACCCGCCTCTTCTTGTGCGTGCCTCTTTCCCCATAGCTGTGGGCCGCCTACCCCAGGCCCAACACCTCTTTGAAATTTATAGACTGCAAAATTTTAATAAAAAAAAGAGAGAGAGAGAGAGAGAGAGAGAGCATAGACACGCGAGCTGAGCGAGCGAGTGAGGAGCGTGTGTGTCGGCCCACAGTGAAGGCGTTCGTTCCTCTACTCCTTTTGTTGTTGGTATTATTGGTTTAATAAAAAAAAGCAGAAAGGACGGACGCCGGCCGCAATGACTGGCAAGTGAAGAGATGGTTAAATTAATTGAAATCAACATTGATTAATGTGAGATACGAGAAGAATGAACCGGCGACTGCAAAAGACAAAAGCAAATGCAAAGAATGAGAAGCCTTCGCACGATATATTTACTATATTGCAACACTATGTGGCAGCTGTAGCACCCATTTGAGTGGAAAGCGTGCGTGTCTAAGCACGAAATATTTACTTGGCGGATATGGGCTTATAAAGAAAGCATTTAAGCAACATGTTCAAAATATTTATAAATAAAGTTATTCTTTTATTTTGAGAATCTGGAAATATTAAAGTTACAAATTCTTAAGAGATAGATGTATTGAAGTATTTATTTACAGTTATAAATAACATTTGTTTATACCTTATTATTATTGTTTTTATTATTATTATTCGTATTATTTATATTAATATACATATATATTTTTTAATGTTATTAGTATTACATTATTATGCATGTGAAGTTTAGAAATTAATATAATTAGTTTAATTTATAAAAGTCAAAGCCCTGTATAAACTTTTATATATTTTATTTTAAGTTAATTAATTAATTAGTATAATAGTTTATTTACTATTAATCTTTTGAGGTCTTATTCCTCTAATATATATGATTCGTCCATTTCTCAAGGCCCTACAACTCGTAACTTTCAGTTCGATTTGCTTCTGCTTTCGCTCAGTTGTTCGGGTCGTGACTGGCTTCTTTTGCGTGCTCGAGGCCATGCCGATAACGCGGACACGCTGTAATCTCTTAGCTGCAATGGGAGCCCAGTAAATGAATTGACCGCAAAACAGCGAGCACGCAATGTGCATGGAGCTGGCGCTGGCACTTGAACCGGGGGGCGCCTTGCCTCGTCTCTAGCCCTGAAACCGTGGCTCAACCTGCCACAAGTTTAGTTGTACTTGCACTTTAATTAGACCACAGAACGTAAATTGCAATATCGCCCCAGCTCGAACCACCAGTCTTTCAAAACAGTTCGAATGTTTATGGGAAAGTGATGAGATACGCCCACTCGCCATGGCCATGGGCTGAGCAGAGACGGCAGCCGAGGAGGCGGGGCCGGTGTTGTGGGCTCCAACAGCCCCGGGAGTCTAAGCAACAAGTCATCCTGGCCCACAACTGGCCCGGTGGAACCGAGCAGCAACTTGTGTAAATAGAAAATGCGGCGAATTGGAGAAAATGGGAAAATGCGAAATGGCAAATGGCAAATGGAAAATGGAAAATGGCGTACATTAAAAAGTCAGCAGCAATCCAAGGCTTCTCCCTGGCTTCTCCATAGAGTTCATATTAAAGACAACGGAACAAAACAAAATAAATAAATTGATTAACTGCGTATTTGTGCGCGCATTTTGCAATAAACAAATAAATCATTATTTATGCACAATCGCGTCGCATCGAGTTGCCTGTGGAACAAAAACCGAGACACAAAGTTTGCGTTCAACGACTTGCACGATGGTCAAATAAATACACACACTGAAATTACAGACACAGAGCAGACCTCAATATCAACCTCCAACCTCCGCCTCCTGCCGGCCCCTCCTGCTGGCGATGGCGCCTGTGAAATGCACCATATGGCTGCAGTGCAAATCAAGTTGAGCTGCCAGCGGCTCGACCCAGCCCGGACCGACCCGGATTCCAGTCCAATTATATGCAAATTCAACAACTGACAAGAAATCGGAGTCGACGCTGGACAAGCATCGAACGACATACACATCTCAGACATCTAGCATCGGCCGTCGACAATCTAGCACCGAGACTCGGGCATCGAGCATCGAGCATCGAGCATCGGCATTCAGCATCCAGCATCGATGCTTGGGGTAAAAGGTTTCGTTTTAACTTATGACATTAAAACCACTGGCTGGCAACAGGCGCATTAAGCCGCAGTTACCCGATATGGTCATTGATATATTTGTGCGTTGTGTTTATAGCCAACGAGAGCTGAGCATTGAGACCAGGAGACTGAGAGACCAAGAGACCAAGAGACCAAGAGACCTGAGACCTGGATAACTGGCGCTGTGCATGTCTCGGGGGACTCAACTGGGGACTTGAGACCACGAGTTGCCTCAACTCGCATATGCGACACAATTTATTTAATAATTCAATTGAATTTGCCCATATATTCCAGCTAGTTTATGCTTTGAAATGCTAATGCTCACCAAAAGGGGCCAAGCTGTATTCGGCCTGCACTCACACACACACACACACACACACACACGTACTAGGAAATTACAGTGATACAACACAAAGTGCAGCAGTTCCTAAGTGTAAGACATGAGAGTTCAAGTTTGGCCTTGAAAATGGAATGTCAAGTCTTAAAAGGATAAACATGTTTTCAAGTAGAGTTGATTGTTGTTAATGATGTTCTTTGCCTATTTGCATACGATAAGATCAGCCCAGAAGCAGAAATGGCAAGTCTTCTTGTATCTATCTTAAATACGTTTCATAGACAAAGCTAATATAATAAATATCTTATTTATAATTTTGATTCAAACAATAATTTTCTAAGCCTTGTAATACTAATTATCTTTATCTTAAAAGCGTTCCCAAGACAGAGTAATATATTTTTTATCTTTTCACACTTTTCATAGAAAAAGTTAAATATAATTTATATCTATTTCAATATCTGATGACGTTTTCCAAATCTCTTTATTTTAATTATCAAGTCAATATTTAATATTAATTATCTTAAAAGCTTTTCTTGAATAGGTCTTTATTTCTTATTTATATGCATATACATATATATATTTTGTAAAATCTTTTTATACCCTGAACCCATTAAAAATGGGAAATCAGGGTATAATGGTTTTGT
>NW_022045959.1:142077-165900 GCF_001654015.2 Drosophila navojoa
TTGAAATATCAGTTGCTTGTAGGGTTCAGGGGATCTCGTAGTCGAGCAGTCTCGACTAGAGCTTTCTTTCTTGTTAGAACTGATCTATAATACAAATAAAAAAATTATATTCAATTAAAATCTTGTCGAATCTTGTTTTTCATTTGAGAACTTTCCACAATTTTGTATTGGCGAAATCATATATCAATCAATAATCAAATCGCTTTTCATGATAATTCTTTTTATTATAGCTGAGTCTCGACTATTGTCTAGCTCATTTGGTTGCTATAGAAGTCTCGATGATAGCTCTTAAGTTTTCCAATGAAAGAGCATGTAAAATTTGATATTTACAGCGGAGACGAAAACTATTTAAAAAGTCTTTTCAGATGAATTTACAATATGATTAACTAGCCGCCGCCAATTCCCGGGCCGAGTCGAAAATCAAGGAAAAACTCGAAGAAACTGAGCAAAAGTGCGGACAATGCTTGGCCAAATCAATTAGTCACAATAGCCCAAGGGGACAGTTTTTGCCTAACCCAGCCGGCCGTTGAGCATTGTTGAATGATATGCCCGATATATACATATACACATATTTTTGTGCGCGTTGGCCTGGACCTGGCTGGGCACATAGAGCGGAAAGTCCTGCATAAGGGCGTTAATTATCGGGCAGACATTTAATGAATGCGCCCGGAGCGACGCGCACGTAATTTAAATTTGCTTAGCTGCGTTATGTTGTATGGGTGTGTGTATATGTGTGTGTTTGTGTGTGTGCTAAGTGTGTGACTGTTGTGACATTGCGACATCGCCTTTTGGCTAGTCGCTTAGTTAACTAGAGGCTCATCCAAGCAAACAGTTTAGTTTCCGCTTCCTGTTTGGGCATTGTTATCCTGCGCGTAATTAGCTGTGCGACAGGAAGCGATTGCAGCTCTTCAGGTTGAAAGAAAAAAACTAAATGATAACATCTACCCAAGACTAAGACAACTCTCGGCCGTCTTACATTTCTTCTTTACATTTCTTTCCCGCTCCTTCACTTCTTGGGCTTCCGACATTTCCGACAAGCCAAAATACCAAGTTATGTGACATGTGAAATACAGCTGTACCCGAATTTAATAAACCAATTTGCGCTGGTCATAAACATCGTTCAAGGCATACAAAATGGGATGAAAATCTATAAAACCGAATTTTCGCTAGTCATTTTTATTGCCACGTCCGAGCCAGCTGGCCAGTGGCAATGTGCTAGATTTAATGCTCATTGCTCCATTATAAAAGCATCATTAAAGCGGCTCAGACAATTGATTGATATATGGCGCCTATGATTGAAGGGAAATTGGAGCTCTATAGTGGGCTAGTTCCACAAATGACTTCATTAGTTTGAGGGCAAGGCAGGCAAATTGCAGTTACAGCTGCTGTTCACTTTACAGGAACTACCCTCAACTTTTGCTCAAATGAAAAAATCCTCGGCGCGAAAGTATCATATAACATATTTTAATTAAAGCTACGCTCACCTTAATTATATATCTACAAAAAAAATAAGGAAAAACTGTTAGAATTTGTGTGAAGCAATGTCTACTAAAAGGTATCTGCTTTCATATAAACATAAACTCTATGATTGATGCGCTGACAGCTCAGAAAGTCACACAAAAACTTGCGTAAAAAACTATAAAAATCGAAAGTTTTCCTCAAGGTCTCAGGTTTTCCAACCCCCCTAAGTGTGGAAACCCAACTTGCATCTGCTCAACAATCCGCACAGTCTATGCAAATCAGCTCTAACCGTCATCTGCCGTCGGTAGTGCAATTTGAGTAAGCGAGTGACATAATTCCCGACACCGAGACGAACTTTGATTGATATGTGCGCGTCCGTTGAGATCAGTGAAAGTTTCTCTGCTCGATGCGACAGCCGTGGCGAATTCTCGGACTGGTTGCAATTCTCTCTTTTCACTCTGCACTCGCTCTTTTTCTCTCGCCTCTTTAAAGTGTCAAAAATGGGTTTTCGTTGGGATTGATCACTTGAGCGGCGTTCTTAACATGATGTAGAGCGTGATTTCTTTTTCATTTTCATTTTTTGCATAATTTAGTCGGGGTTTACACGAGTTTTACAAGGGATAAACCGAGGACACGCCGGCCTGCCAACTTAGGGTAAGTGATGGGAAAAGTTTTGATGAGTCTTTGAAAGAGCTCAACTGACATTTTATGATGCTTTTAGCCATGGAAAGGAATATATATAATACACAGAATATATAATATATATAGTCCTGCGAGATTCAGCTGTAAATATTAAATACGACTACGTATAAATAAAGAGGCGATTTTACAGAGATTGAGCTGTATTGATAGCAACATTACTAAACTAGTACAAATTTAAACTTCTTCGAATCATACGAATTTTTGTAGATTTTTTAAAGATCCGAAGATTCTTAAAAGTAAATGCGCTTTGACCTAATGTCTGCGGAACAAATAACTGAACTTTTTATTAAATATTATGTTATGTTTTAATATATAATAATAGTAATACTAGAAGACATCCATCAATTGGGAGATTCCTGAGGCAAGGCCTTCTCAATGAACGATCTTCCTAAAAAGTCCTTGATAATCACAGTTTGTCGATCTTTCTGGTCCTCAGCATCATCCAATATCTCACTTTAATTTTGCACTCTCTAACCGTAAGCCGCACACTCGACCAGAACAAAATGCTCTGACCCACAAGACGCAAATATGTGGATTATGCAAACCAAATGTCATTAGTCAATGCAGGATAACTGTAGGCTCAATGGACCCATATTTGAACTCTGACCAGTAATGCGTTAAGTGGACAAAATGCCAGCAGAAATGATGCCAATTTCTATTAGTTTTAGCCCGACGAAAACATACAAAAAAGAGAAAGAAAAACCGCAATATGTGTACACAGAACTTCGCACAACCCTCGGAGCAGCCGGAGAAAGGTAAGAATAAGAAAGCTGATACCTGGGTAGGTAGATTGGAATATATTCGCATCGATTGGAGGTAAAACGTACCGAGAGCTACCCCCCAAAACTATTGGACGACATAAACAATCTCATTGTGCGCACTCGAGCCAAATGATGTGTGAGATATCAATTGTCAAATTGACAATAGAAATTGACAGATCGGTATCTGTAACGTTCCTATCGATAGATGAAGCTGCTGCTGCTGCTCGCACCGTCATAAAATTAGAAGTTTATTGATTTGTCTTGACACATTCGCATAGCCAAAAGTAAAAGGCACTGGGAAATCGCTGGGCATATGCCGAGATTGATGCACCGTTCGCTACTTTTCAGGCGCATTATCAATGGGTGTGCCACTCCTCTTCCTGCCGCCGTCTTACCCCTTGCTGATTTCGTTCGTTGTTCTATAAAAATTATATGCAATTATATACGAAAGCAAAGTATTTTATCTGTATGTACATATATGGATACACATATAAAGATATGCTGCCGCTGAGTTGTCATAAAGTGCGCAACTTTATGAGCCACTGTAAATATTTTGATGTCGGGCGCTAAAATGCTCGTCGGACATCCGCTGACGTTGGCCAATTTTTCAGTTTCCACACCCAGTGCTCACACATACTGAACTTCATGATGACGTCGTCTCTTCATTTCCGCACTGATGGACTGACAAATGAAGCAACGCTTCCGCTTCAAGTCTATCCAAGCACTTTTTGGTCTACGCCCCAATTCTAACTTATTTTCAATTTCGATTTCAATACAAAACGGAGAAAAAAAAACTATTATTAATGGCATCGTGACTTGCCTCTTTGCCTTTGAAGTACTGTTTTCTTGTTGAGACTAAAATTTATACTAATTATTATTAATGCTTTTTCCATAAACGCTGCTTCTTAACGGCTGTCGATGATGCCTCACATTTTAGAACTGTTCCTGGGTTTGTCTGTGGCATTGCCTGCGGGCTATGACAATGAAAGTTTAAATAGTAGGTCAGGAGGGTTCCATCATAACGGCGGTATGCGATTGATATGTGAACGAGATACTAGAGATTTTTTCTGTTTTTTTTTTTTTTTTTCATTAAGACAAATTTAGTTTTAGTTTTTCTTGGGAATTGTATAATGTTTGTATCTATTTAAAGCATACATATATGATATTAACATTCATAATGATAACAGTAATCATAAACATAGTTATAATCACATAATTATAGTTAGGTTTTTTGTGATAATTTGATTTAATAAAGCATAAGCATTGCTTCAATAGGAATTAATTTAGACAAAAAACTGCTATTTAGTGGCCATATGAGCAACATCATAGACAAAATAAACAAAACTATTTATATTCTTTACCCTTTTATAAACCGATTTTCTAAACATTCAACTAAAAATAAGCTAACAATTAACAAATCTTTCATGCTTCCAATGATAATGTACAATAAAAATGATCCTTAATCTACCACGATACCACAGAACCATATCTCTGCATAAAATAGCGAATATTAAAACGATTGATGATCAGCTCATCACTCACTCAAAAGCCAAATTCGTAATTCATCAGTTGATATTCTGCCTTTTCTTACTTGGAATGTCAGCTCTTGAAGTCTGTAAGACCAATCTTCTTGTGATAGATACCCCGTCAATATCAACTCCCTTCAGCTGGATATTCTAGGCAACTGAGTGTTTGCAAGCTTGTACTACTTTCCCTGCTATATAATATGAAGACCTCTTAATAAATAAACAAGCTCTAGTCCAGACTGCTCGACTAGGAGACCCTCTGAACCCTCCGCGGAACTGATATATCAATAATTCTTGGCGTCTTTCTGCGTACACAAGAGACACACACAGACACACACCCTCACATCTAAATATCAACTCTTCTGATCAGGAATAATGTACTTATATACTCCTTCTGACTGTTACATACACTCCATCAAAGCCATTATACCCTGATTTCCCACTTTCAATGGGTTCAGGGCATACAAATAAAGTTGGCTCGTCCTTTGGCAGCTGTGACTTCTTGCTTAGCTTTTAACTCCCTCTGCTGTTGGAATAACTCAAGGCACTCAGATACAAATTCAACGGCCTCAGCACAATCGACACATAATCTCGAGCCAGCAGAACCTGTCAGTGCTCAGCTCAGCTACCAGCTAAGTGTATCGAAGCAGGCGTCAGCTAAGGACTCCTGCAGCCGGTGTGCTTAATATGCAGCCTACTCGCCCACTTGGCTACAGCTCTTTTAATTTAATAAAAAGCATACAGCGCCAAGGATGCGTCTTTGAGCAGAGCTACCAAAGTCAGTCGTCCTCATCGCGCTCATCGCCGCTTTCGGCGGATATTATACCGTATATATGTATATACACACACATTTAGGGATCTGTATAATTTATATATATTCTTTTTGGCCAGTAGCTGAATGCAAACTACTCGCAAACTGGGTATGGTGCTGAGGGGCGACAAAGCCCCCTCAGCCAAACGGCGCTGGCAGCAGGATATTAACAAGGTAAAGTTAAAGGCGCCGCAGCCGCGTGGCTGTCAGCAGTGGGGCGTGGCAGGGTAGTACAAAAGCGTAATGTATATTAAATGCACTCAAGAAGATTCAATTCATATTTCAGAACGTTTTGCTTTCATTAGGCGACCAACAAAAGCAGAGGACGACGACGGCGTTCGAGCCCTGCAGGCGGCGACATGTGAGAAATTTGGGAAGCGCGTGCGCTGCCTTTAAGTGGTTTACGCCAAGAGGATTTCATTCTCTGTGTCAGGCTGATGACACCTGTGCACACACATACACACACGTACACAAAACAAACAGAGACAATGCCCCTGGCTGTCACCTTTCGCAATAACTGAATGCTACCTGGTCTGGCGTCTCGTTCTTGGCGTTGCCAACCGCAAGACTAACAAAAACACGACCGCAAATTGACTTGGATTTTGCCGTCGTTCATCCTTTGTGATGCTAAAAAATATTTAAGGAAATTAAACGGATTTCCCCACAAATTTCTACCCAATAATGTACTTAGGTCGCAAGTACAAGAAACGACTTCGAGCACTCGCTTAACTCATCCGATATGCTAATTATCTTGTCTGTGTCACACTCGGCTAATATGTATAGAAGCACTACTTAGCTGCGGGACTTTTGCAAACTTGCACTGTCAACTACTTCGCTAGGTAATTGACATCTACCGGAAATTGGCGAAAGAATAAGGAATTTGCCTTGGCTTCAGACAAAGGGTATGCAGAAGTTATTTGGTGGAGTCGAAAGTGCAACTAATATTTATAATGAGTCTTGGAATATTATATATGTTAAAGAATCAAAATATATGAGATTTATAAAGTATCTTCGAATATTAGCTGGATATAAATGGCTCGGTAAATAGTCTTACAACGGTTCTCTACTCAATTGAGTAAATTATCATTACAGATTTGTCTCCGGTTTTATATTCGCTGTTCACGAACACAGAACTAACATACTCAATCATAGTCTATCAAAGATTGAATATTCTTTATTTATATTGTAAGTTCTTAAAACTAATAAAATAACAAATATAATAGGAGATCGCAGTAATATTGAATTATACTTCTCAGAGGTTCCATCAAGTTTTATAAACATGCTATGTAAATGATTTGGATTAATTTAAAATCCCATATACCGCAAACGTTTATATACCCTGAACCCATTGAAATTGGGAAATCAGGGTATAATGGTTTTGTAAAAATTATGTAACGGGCAGAAGGAGGCGTGGTGTACCACACAAAGTATATATATTCTTGATCAGGGCGTCCGTCCGTCCGTCTGAGTGCGTCGATCTCAGAAGTTATAAGAGCTGGAGAGCTGAAATTTTGTAAGTTTATCATATTTTTCCTATAACTCATCAAAATTATGACAGCACTGTCAAGAATATATACTTTGTGGGGTCTGCCACGCCTCCTTCTGATGATTTCCCATTTTCAATGGGTTCGGGGTGTAAAAATAAAAGCAGCTGGCCATGAATTATCGATAACAACTTTCAGATGACGTTTCTAATTTATATCGCTAAAGACATTCGTACAAATCCTGTATGCGTGCTGAAAGCTCTGCTAAAATAATATTCTAAAAAATCGTAATATATCTGAATTTCACTAATTGGAGGAAATGGCAAAGCGCTTCTCGAACACACAATTGCCCGTGAGCTGTGTTGGCCACAATAGCGACGTGTACCAGCTGGCGTTCAGCAAGGTCTGCGAGTCGGGCTACTACTTGGCCTCGGCCTGCCGGGATGGAAAGGTGATGTTGCGACACGGCGACACCGGCGACTGGGTGGGCACCTTCCAGCAGAACGGCCAGCCCATTCTGAGCGTGGACATCAATGCAGATGCCACTCGTTTGGCCTCGGGCGGTGACGACTGTGTGGCGCGAATTTGGGATGCAGTCGATGGCAAGCAACTGACCAAGATGGTGTTGAACTCGACTGTGCGTTGCGTGGCACTCAGCTCCAAATCGGATTATCTGGCTGTGGGCTGCCTGGATCGAAAGACGGGCCATCGCACCGATAAGGTTCTCTATATGTACGCGCTGGAACGCGCAGAATCGCCGATGTCGTTTGCAGGACAGGCACGGGGCGTGCGGGATGTCATCTTCTGTCGGGATGATCGCGCGATGCTATCTTCGTCGCACGATCGCTCGATACGCCTGTGGGATCGGATTAGTGGCAAGCAGGTGCACTCCATTTCATTGCCGCACCATGCCAAGTCGTTGGAGCTGTGTGCGGATGGACGAACTGTAAGCATTGCCTACGGCCACAGCGTTGTCTTCGTCGATGTGGACCGCTTCGAGGTGTTGCGGCATCACAAGCTGCCTATCCGCCTAATCGGCGTCTCGTTGCATCCGGAGAAAAAGACGCATGTGTGTGCGGGCAGCAATCGCTGGATCTACAAGTGTGACTATGCCACGGGCGAAGTCCTGGAGACCTTCTACGCTCACGAGCGTCATATGCACTGTATCAAGTACAGTCCCGACGGCGAGGTCTATGCCTCATCCGCGGCCGACGGCGGGCTTCGCCTCTGGCAGCAGACAGTGGGCAAGAAGTACGCATTGTGGGATGCACGAATACTTTCGATCGAAGAGGGAGATGATGAACAGGGCGACGCAGATGATGACGACGAAGGCAACGACGACGGCAATGGCGACGACGAGTATGAGGATGAGGATGGGGATGACGATGACGATGACGACGCTGTCAACTACGACGGCAACGGCGATGATCGCCGTGGCGCCGTCAGCGTCGGCGGTGGCGTCGGCGTCGGCGTCGGCATCAGCATCGACGTCAGCGGTGACGGCGGAGAAGGCGGAGCCGGCGGCGACTGCGATGGCAACAACGGCAGTGACTGCGATGACGTCGAAGAATACGGCAATGAAGAGGGCGAATGCGAAGAATACTACGAGGAAGAGGACGCATACGAAGACGGCGTCGCTGGCTCTGACGACGCCGATGCGCAGTCGTATAGTTACGCTTAGAACTCAGAGTAAAAAGAAATCGGCCCCAAAACCAGAATCCACAATCTCGAAAACTGGATATCAACTGTAGTTGCACACGTGTTTAGCGTTTCCTTGGGTTGATTTTCATCAGTTTTTTAAATTTGGTTCCAATAATAATAAACGAAAAAGGGTCACGCTCTGGTCTCTCTAATAAATTTGTCTGCGACCGAGCGGTGTTTGTGTGATTGACTGCCCCCAATCGATCTACCTGTGTCTGCCAGTCTGTACCCGCAAGCCTGTCGTGTCCGTCCGGTTGTCCCTAAGCCGCGACTCTAGCTACCTAACATTTTATTGTCTTCTCTTTTTTGTATACCATGTAGTCTCTGTAAGAGTGGGTATACTGTATCATGAGTTCAGTAGTTTGCTGTGTAGATATATATGTATATCTGTAGATTTCCTACATTCATGTTTCTTGATAGTTTATATATAAATTATTTATAATCTATACATAAGGATATTTAGTCTTCGAAATATTCCAACCAAAAGCTCTAGAAACATGAGAATATGAATTTTTTTGAATGTATGCAGAAATAATGGTACAGTTACTAATATGCAGATATTTATTGTTAGCTTTATCGAATTCGGAACAAAATAGCATTAGTGATATACCATTATGGTAAAGATATGATGCAGTAATTTCAAGAATTTTGTATAGAAACTGTTCACAGTCTAGCAAAATATCATGTCACATTCGTCGAAAAGAATAATAACTAAACTCAATGACTAATCACTTACAGTTATGATGTAAAGGGTACTGAAAATTTAAATAATTTTTATTTTTAAAGACATCGGAAACACTTTTCTTTTCTAATAAAAAAAAATAAAATATGTGATATCTAACAATAGTTGATATCTAACAGTCGTGTACAGCAGCCTGCCACATCCTCACACGTTTATTGTTACTCACTTCGAATGCTCAACCTGTTTTCGTTGCGCATTTGACTGAGTAAAAGGTTTCTGAAAGGATTTTAGGAAAACCCAAAAAGACGTGGTCCAATGCCCCAAACTCTCTGGTGTTTGGTGTTGTTAATGCTGCTTCTCACCAAATCAGAGTCATAAATGCATTTTATTATTATTTATACAGTCGAGGCAGTCAACAAAACGTGGCCCTCTGGGCATTGAAATCGTTTTATTATGCATCCGAAAGGCAGTACGTAGGCTCTCGATTTCTCTCACTTTGGGGTAGGTGCAAGGCGAGAGAGTCTGGCTGCAGCGAATGCACGACTGATAGACTAGGCAAACAGAGATACGAAACGCATGAAGATACAACGCAGCATAGATATAAAGTTTTTGGTGGGGCAAACAACGAAATGCTGACCTAAGTTACCTAACAAGATTTTGTCACTTAACTTCGTATGTTTGTTTGTTCTTGCTGCAAATGCATTTCCATAAATATATATGTATATACACAAATTTTCTTCTGCTGATAAAACAAGTTTTCCACACACATACACATACACAAGTAAACCCCCTGCTGCAGCAATCATGCTGCGCTTAGTTTCCACGCGTTTACCAGGAAAAACACTCCAGTGAGGACGTTTCCAGTCTGTCTCTGTCTCCCTCTCGCTATCTGCTTCTCTTTTGGTTTGTTTATCTAGTATTCCAATAAAACGAAATGAGTTGTCATTTCGGATCGGTCCTGCAACAAGGTTTTTATCTCCGGCACAAGTGTGCGCCCTGATTGATGAGGATTGTTATTGCAGACTGGCACAAGTAGCACAGTAGCCCGGAAAAAGGATTTCGTTCTCAACGGTAGCCAGCCCAAATATTTGCATATGTACAATATTTAAAATGTCCTATTTGCATTGCATTTGAAGAAAAGTCATCAATATGGCTCATCAGCGCATTAATTTTGGGTGATCTTCACTGTCAAATAGGACTCCAGCACTGACCGCAGCAATTTGTCCGAGAGTCTCAGGTCCAAGATAAGCCACAAGTCATTTATAAATGTCATGCGCATTTCTGATTTGTTTTTATATTAATGATTGGTCATTTAGCAGGGATCGAGATTCTTAGCACGGATAGAAGCAGCGCAATTGAAATAAGAGGGAGAATTTGATATGCAGGGAGTGTTTAGATGTTTGAGGAAGCACGATCTGGTTTTGCTCAGATTGACAAATGTGGATCCGGCAAAACGAACTTTCCCAGTCCAGAGTACAGAATGTATGGAAATCCAAATTATATTAGTAATCCACATTTATTGACAATTTAAAGCCGAGATCTACCATGACTTTGCTGAACTTCATATACATCTTAATCGTTGCCGTACCAAATATTGACGTATCCATGCAGCATAGCGCTGTGAACTCTATATTTGAGGGAACTAAACATTGAGGGAATCCATATCAGTGAAGCGTGGCTAATACACATTTAATTATTCTTGCCAAACAGAGAAAAAAAAGCTTGGTAATTTGGACAATAATGATAAGTGCTTAGGTTATAGAACAATTCAAACTTTTAAATATCTGCAAAAAAAAGGAACACAAAATGTATTTTATTGTTAAAAGAAAAACTTTGTTTTATATGATCTCTCTAATATTTGAACTACTATTTAAATTAAATCTAATATACTACCACGTATTAGTACAAGACGAATTTTGATAGATGCTAAAAGGGAAATAAATATAAATATAAAATACGATCACAAATAAAAAAAATATACGACCATATATAATATTGAAACTATAATAATAATAATATTTATATAGGGAGTGATCTTTGCAGCTGCTTCAACTAATTCTCATAGTTCCCAATATAAAGGAATTGCCGTACAGCGCAAAAGTAACCCATTTACTTGGTTGAAAAAACCCGAAGTCAGTTGCACCTCACTTACAAAAGAAATTACAATTTTCCCATAGGCTGTTAAACTTTATTAGACCCTATCGAAAACACTTCCGCTACTTGATGTGAATAATATCGTGACAAGCCCTTAAAAACGAACGCGAAAAATATCCTTAGCCATAGCGCACCTGCCCCAGAGTATCTCAGTTCCGAATTGAGCTTTGCGGTCACAGTTCGTGAGCTAAACAATTTTATGGCAATTTCCTTGCGAACCAGAATGATATATATGTATATATATATGTATGCATATGTATGCAGGCATAGAACAAAATATATCTTATGGCAATTTGGAACGTTACTTCGACTGTCACGCTAGGTGGGCAGGAAAAACTCGACCGGCCGCCCGCTAGGAACACGTGGCATATCGTATGCTAAGTTAGTTTTTTATTTTCATTATACTATCTTTGTCTCTGGGCTCGGGGGGTGTCTGTTGATTTTGTGTTCCGGTAGGCGCGATAAGGCGTGCTGCATTCGAAATGAGTGTAACGTATATTTTATGCAGTGTCCATTGAGGTTTTACCAAGTGAGATAATACTAGTATATTATGCTTACAATGGCGACCTTCAACTTGGGCTTCTTATCGAGACAGAGAATAGAAAAGAGACACTCTTATCACTCGAAAGGAGACCATGAAAGAGAGTAGAGTTATAGATTAAACAGACGCAATATTGCGCTGATAACTTGAACTATAAAACTTTTATATTATTTGCTTATCACTCAAGTATAGATCTAGGCATCAGAAATGTTTGATCAACTCAGAAAATTATCAAATATTGACAGAGATTTTTGATTCGTGCTGTATGAAGGTATGGAATGACCTTTATATAAGTCTGTGAGTATGCAATCTATCGTCGATCAAAGTCCTATAATATTGTCGAAACTTCTTATCATAAGATAGAAATGTAAACGCATTCCCCATTATAAATTTATGTCTAACAGAGTTTATAGAAGCTAAACAGATACAAATAAAATCAAAATTGGACTATTGATAACAATATTGTCAACATTTCTAAATTATCTAGAAATTCAGTTGTTGTTTACATATTTTTTGAAAATCCTTCGATAAATATTAAGTAATGAAATATTTATCTTAATTTTATATATTCATTTAAAGTTCGATTAAAATATGTAGATCTGTCAAGAAATGTTCTTGTTTATTACGACAGCCAGCATTAAAGGCTCATTTTTCTAAGAAAACAAATACGCATCTAAATACCCGCACGTTCCAAAGTTGGGCAATCCTTTGATGAGCTGCCCTTATAAAGGATTATGAGCACCACTTGAAGGACACCCCGAATTTTGTTGAGCTGAGTTACCTCTTTCATTATTGCTGCACAATTCGACGCCTCTCTTTTCCGTGTGTTTACACTGCAAAATGCTGCCCATATACATTTTCAGTACATCCTGTTAAGATATCGTCAACTCGAGAAAATTACTTAAAAGGATCACGAACTCTCGCCAGCAATCCATGGGCCTCCCCCCTTCAAGATCGTGACTTGTTTATGTTTCAGGCATGACTGCAACCCAACGCCGCCAGAATTTTTCCAAATTTGTTAAAAAGTGTGTAAATTTACGTTCCTATATTCTTCAGTTTTTTTTTTTTTTTTTTTGTGTTTTTTTGTTTTTTCTTCAGTTTTAGGAGGGTGTGTCTCATAAACATATAGCTCTGCGGTATGTCTGGCTAGAGGGGCGAGTCAAAAGAGACTTGGCTGCCTAATCGATCTATAGATCGGTTTCCTCTGCAGCCTTTTCTGGGGTGATCGCACTCGAGGCTCGGTTTTTCCTTTTCCACTTTTGGACAAAAAAAATTGAAGTAAAACAAGAGTTTTTCTTCTCTTTTCTCGGCACAAAGCAAATGATGTCTTTAGCTATGAACCGAGTTGACTTTTTCTATTCTTTTTGTCGCTTTTTGTGCACTTTAATTGCATTTGTGCAAAGAACATAAATCGTATTTTATTACCTTGGCAATGTAATTTAATTTTTTACGATTTTGCACTCGAATGGCGGAAAGCTTGTGAAATCTTTGTAAATATATGTTGTTCAAATTATATTAAAGAAAGCTCCCTATGTAACGGCTGCAAGTTTCATTATCTTCACACTCTGTTTCGCCTGTTCTAATGCACTTTTCCATCGACTGCCCCACATTTGAGAGCCAAGGCCCCCGAGCTACAATTGGAAAGTGAAACTGTTGTAAAACGGTTGGAAATTGTCTGCGCGGCCGCCCTAAATCCAATTTGTCCGACTCTGACATGGCATCACATACACATGCAAACAAGCACACGCACACAAATAAACCAAATCCAGTTTCAGGTTAAACAAACCGAATCCAAAACATTTTTATCTACTCATCGTATTCAAGCCAAAAGTACAGCTCCAACCCGGGCTGCAACAACGATGCGCAGGGATTTCTCCGTAAGCCGAATAAAGTATGTTCTTATTAATATACATACATACATACATACATACATACGTAGTTTGCATAAAAATTTAAATAATTTGGTAGCTGAACCTATTTTATATAAGTATTTAATAAATTCTTTACACTATCGCATGAGCTGCTAGTATGCTAGTATTAGTTAAGTTTTAAATACTTCTGCTCCTACGATGCTTTCATTCCTTCTATTCATCGAGCATTACAGAACTCATATTAAATTGGGTATGCCGCAGTTTTCTTAGGGTATGAGGAAAACAACAGCGTGAGCGTTGACTCTCTGCTGCTGCTTCGATCATTTTGAATTGGAGGGTTGCTATGCCACTGGGCCACTGTTACCAGTACGTTATATGGCAACGCTGCGGTGGTTGTTTGACGTTTCGTTTTGTGGTTGTTCTCTTGCGCTCACAACCTCTCGTGCGCTCTCCGACTCTATGAGACTGAGTCTGAGTGCAGCACTCAAGCAAGCAAGAGCGTAATGTGTCCGCTCTCTGAGCGCAAAGATAAGCGTGTATAAATATCATTTTTAACCGTTTGCTTACGTTCAGTTTTGTTATTCTGCTCGTTGCGCTCGGTCGAAGAGTGCGTTCGCAGTGCGCACTATAAGGCAAACCAACGAAATATTCATAAAAAGAAACAAAATCATTCGAACGCTATTATAAAATATATTTAACATATTACAACTTATGTTGTAAAGCAAAAGAAAAACACTAATCATAAAGTGCAAGCAAGTTGAACGCGTATTTCACACAGTCGCAAGTTAGACTCAACTCAACTCGTCAGTTTCTTCTGTGCCTTGAGTGAGTGGTGTATTTCTACGTGACCAATAAGACAACGATAATCGACATTTGCCAGTGCAACAAAAAAGCAGTACACAACACATTTGTTTATATCATATTTCTATACAAATACTCAAAAACAAAAAAAGCAACAAATACGAATTTCACTTTTAAAGACGCAAAAAGAACAGCAAGAACGAACCGCACACAAGCAAACATTTACGCTCAGGCCATCAACGCGACGACGAGTTGTGGAGACTCGTGTCGCGTGTAAGTGTGAGTGCGTGTGAGATTGCATGGGAGTGTGTGAGTGAGCTCTCCCCTCTTTTTGCTTTGGCAACGAAGACGTACAGGCGAGCACAAAAAACAATTTTAGTTCCCGCCAAAACTTTGACAGTTTGCTTAGTCGCCAATTCGCAAACAAGTGGAAGCAAGTAGACACAGAAAGACTCAAAACATACGACACGAGAAAAAACAAAAAAACGAAAAAAATAAGAAATACATCAATAAACCACGCAAAGAAAGTGCAACAATAACAACAGCATGGTCAGCGCACGAATGCTCCATCCAGTGGTGCTCAGCGAGTTCTGCAAGATGAGCTACAGTCCAGCCAGTCGATTGCAGTCGCCCTGCGTCCGCCAGTTGGACGTCAATCGCATCAAGCGCAATCTGTTTGGCTCAGTGCCGCTACAGGAAAACAAACCGTACGTAAAATAATAGTATTTAAAATGTAGATTCATATATTCTGTATCATTATTAACATATGTACATCATTTCTATTTTTAGTAGCTTCTTTAGCGCTGAGCTAGAGCTTCAGCAGGAGCGCGCCTCGCAGAAATGGGGCTTTGATTTTCGGGCAGATCGCCCGCTGGCCAGCAATGCTAGCTACAACTGGCAGCGCGTTAGTTCGCAAGAGTCGACTTTTGCCCCACAGATGTACACCCTCACCCGTGCCGCTCATGTGCGACCGGCGGCTGGACCGACAAGCGATATGGATGCGTTGCTGAACGATCGGGCAGATCGTGAGAATTCGGCAAATTCCTCGCTGGACTCGAGCGCGGACACCGAGTATGACTCGCAGGATGAGTCGCTGAGTTTCAAATGCAGCAGCAGCAGCAGCATCAGTGTGGTCGCCTCCACGTCTGCAGCCGCATTGATCGCCTCCGCCTCCTCCTCCGCCACCGCCTCAACCTGCAGCTCGCCCGCGCAGCAACGGAAGCGACAGCTTAAAATCACAGGTGAGTTCTGTTTCCTGCTGCGCCCTATTTATGCTACTACCCTAGCGATCCTCCCCAACCTACCTTCCCAGCGTTCTGCCTGATTGCACTTGAACTTGGTTCTTTTGTCCGTTATAAATTCATTTCCCATAACGCTCTATGCCCACTCTTTAGTGGGTGAGCTCGTGAAATGGGAACTAAACCCAAACAAACTGCGTACAGTGCTCGCACGATAACCACTACTGTGGTAAAAAACGTTTGAATGATTATAATTAAATTTAATTTTTTATCAGATAAAAAATTTTCTGTAACTTGGATCTTTGTCAAAAGAATTCTCCAAATTTTCGTATAGAACAATTCTTATATATATATATTTATTTATTTATTTTTTATAGATCCATAAGTACCTAATATTCATATTAGATTTTCAACATTTATGGATATAGTACAGAGAACTAGATGAAATGTAAATTTTTTTTTTTTTTTCCAATGTTTCTATTATTTATGTATGCTACGAATTTCAAACCAGCCAAACTTAAAAAATATTTTGAATTCTCTGAAAATTGATAAACTGTTTTATGTAAGAGTTCACTGCAATCAAATTACATAAAACACATATTAATTGACTATCTAATTGATCATGTATAAGATTTATTGTGTACACCGGAAAGTAAAGACTTCTCAGACATATCATATATGTATGTATATCATATCCTTAATGCATTCCGAGGTTAGTTCATTAATCGTTTTCTGCCATGGGCGCAGCCTTTTTCATTGATTCTCGCGTAGGCGTTGTTCCAACATCCCCAAAAGTGAATGCCACAATAACTGGCTCTACCCAATGCGGCTTTAAGGCGTATAATTAGTTTTGTTTGATATGATTTGGTCAAGGGGTTACGATATAGCAGTGCGATCAGCTGCAGCTGTTTTCGAGCTCTGATTCCCCCAACCGCATACCCTCCCCATCCCCGCTGGCTCTGCCTCTGGCCTAGAGTCAATGCACGCAACATCCCTACGATTGCCCCTGCGACTGGGACTGCGACTGCGCCTGCGTCGCGGGGGTTGATTTTCAAATGTGATCATTGCATGCGGGTTGCTGTAAATGTTAACAGATGTGCGCGGCTCTGCTTCGATTTGACCTCATTAGAGGCAGCCAAAAGCAGAGGCAGAGGTAGATAGAGCGAGAGAAAGAAATAGAAAGAAGGAGCGAGGAGGGGGAGCAGCACACAATGCGCCGCCATCAAAGCGCTGCGCTTATCAACAGCCGTTGATTGCTTTTGTATTATAATTTCTGTCTCTCTATTTTTTGTAGTGCCACTTGGCACAGTTATTAACATAAAAAACGGAACGAGAGAGAAATAAGTGTCTGTGCTGGACAGCCCGCATGTATCTAGCCTTGTTGTGGGCATGGCTGTACTTTTGTGCAGCGAAGCCTAGAATCTTGCCCAGTTGGCAGTTGGGCGTGTAATTTATGCAGCTATGCAGCAAGATCGATGCAGTGCTGACTACCTGAGTGCGCCTCTCGTTTTCGTTTCGCGCTCATTCATTTATTTCGTTCAGCTACCCCTGCTGTGGCAGCCAACCCCTGGCCAGCCACGTGCCACAATTCCGAAAAATCAAAATGTGCAAAAACAGGCGGCGCCTGCTGTTATTATTAAGCATCAGACAACAAATGTCGTGACTCATTCATTCACTCGCTGAGGGTAGCAATGCCAGCTGACTCTGATATCCCTGCCTCTATTTGTATTTTATTTGATTACTAAATGTCTGCCCTTTGTTTCTTCTTCTAGAGTTCATGAAGGAGCGCAAGCGACTGGCTCAGGCGCCCAAAAAACTGTCACCCGCCAAACGTTTGCGTACCAGCTCCGGCAGCAGTAGCAGTAACGCGAATGCCACCTCCGTCGGAAGCCTGCTGAAGCGCACGCGCCACAACTAAGACATCAACACAAACGTCAAACACAACCTACACAACTTGCAATTTGTAATTTAATTTTGATTTTTTACAACACTGCAAAGGGCAACATACGTATTTTTTTACAAACACGATTCACGAAACGAAACACACCAATACATTTCTATAGCGTAAATTTTAAGTAGTTTTCACATTGCATTTTTTTACATATACAAAATTAACTACTCATTTTTGTGCAGTGCAAGGGCGAAAGTTGCGAATATTAACATATAGTTTAACTAGTTTATATGCCAGTTACTACAACCAGTACTAGTACTAGAACAAAATAGATTCTAAGCATTAGCCAAGTAGCTACATCGAGCTATATGAAACTTATTAGATTTCTCTAGTGAGAAATGCCATAAACTAAGTGATTAGTTCTTAACAACTACAACACCAGCTAAATCAACATTAAGAACAATAGGAAATCGAGATAACGTTAATCTAAATTGTAAAGAAAATCAGAAAATCTTGAGACATCTTTAATGAAAGCCACATTTGAATACCATCCTTAACCATGAATTATCTAACTTAACTAAACTAAATTGTAAATCCAACCTGTTAAATTTTACCAGCAACCTACGAGTTCCTTGTAAATTTTGCAATTCAAAACTTGACGTAGTTCTGCGTTCCTTGAAAATTCTTTATACTCATTTGTTTATATATGAACATTTGATTGAATGCAGAGTTATGTTGATTTTTGTTCCTTTAACCAAAGCAATCACTAAAACTCACAATTATAATTATAGTTTAATTAGTAATTATAATTGTTTTTGTTTTTGTGGCTGTGACTGTGAACAAAGTCCTTAAATTCGACCAGTGTAATAATATTTACAAATTAAGTCTATCTCCTTTGCTAATTTGTGAGCTTTTGCAGATTCTTAATTTGGTATTTGCAAAATCTCATGAATTTGCCATTACTCAATTGTAAACTTTATATAAAATTAATTTCTATCCGTTGCCAAATTGTTTGGCAAAAGATGAATGAGATTTTGCTTAACTCTAATGTACAAATGCTATGAATACTAAATATATATTCATATATATGTATTCACATATATATACTTATATATATCAACTATTATATAACTAGGCAGAGCCTATATTATTGAATAACACTTACACTGATCATCCTACTTCATAAGTCTAGCATATAGAAAAAATCCAAAGTATTTATATCTAATGCATATTGTGTTTATAACCCCACTCATACTTCAATAAAACAAGAAAACAAAAAACGAACTATCATTCAATATTACGTCTAGAATTATTCATTTTTATGTTATTGTTTTCCTTTGTACACACGTATTTGTTTATACACTATAATATTTAGTTTGTAATTTGATTTCCTTAAGTTCTTTTGTTTTTTTTTTAATAAACCTTTGTTTTTCTTCATGTAGTAGATTAATTTTGATTATATTTTAACTAGTTCTGCGGAGCTACAAATAAGTCCTGCTGTGTTTTATATGAACAGGTTATCGGTTTATGAATTTGTGAATTTGTCAATGTGTTCGGGCTATGTTGATTTGTAAATTTGATTGTTTTAAGACTCTATATTTAAATATCATTTCACATTTTAATTGAATTGATTAGGAATTACGACCAAATGAATTTCATATATTAAAAGAAACAAATCGGTTAGGTATATATATATCGATACGATTTTTATGTCGAAAATGTTTGATTTTTATACTCATTCACGAAATGGAACGTTTGTCAGCTAGCTGTTTAGAAATTGCTATCACGAGCCTTAGGACATGAAATTTAAAAAAATTCCTATGGAAATGGATTAGATTAGATGGAAACTACATAGTTACTTAAAATATCACTCTAATGTCGTTTCTTAATGCATTGGCATAATGAGGGCGCATGGTACATTTTATCTAAAATAAATTGTCCCGGTAAATGTATAGGTATACCATATTTTACGTAAAATATTTTTTTGAGTCAAATAGAAAAATTTATTGTCCTTATATAATGATCACATGCTAATTTTTTAAGCGGCTATCTAAGGATCAATTTGAATCCGAGTAAGAAAGGTCTAGTAGATGTAGATTTAAGTTCGGGTAGATAAGAGTAAAAATCGAAATTAATTCAAATACATATGAATTCAAATTTTAAATTTAGAGACTCGAACTCAAGTATCTAGTATCGATATTTTGAAACGAAATAACTGGTCTCTATTGTCGCACTTTTCAGAATTTCGTACTCGCACCTACCCAAGACCGATTGATTTTCAATTGAAGTCTTCCATTTAAGTTTTATTTTCAATAAATTAATATCATTTATCACTTACGACAAATACATAAACAATTTGATTCATGCGAACATAGAAATTGACTAACTGTAACTGTGATTAACTAAGTTTGTATTTGTATTTTCCTTAATGTTGTTCTCTCATTAATTGCCATTGATTTTTGAGCTGCTTTTTGAGTTTATAGTACATGAATTATATATAGGATTATATACAGTATTCAGATGGTACCGTCTGTCCACTACTTCCCCGTCGCCTTCTCCTCCAGCTGGGCCTGTATGTGCTTCACGTTCTGTCCGCCGCTGCTGTGGCTGTGTCGCTGGAAAAAAGCATTGATGGAGCTCATCGACCGGTACTCGAGATTGTCGCTAATATGCCAGTCGACGCTGATGCTCTGATGCCTGCCCACGGGGTTGCGTATCTTCGTTTCATTGTACTTCTCCAGCAAATGCAGCAAGCAATCCTTCGTCGTGTTGGCTGCCTCCTCCAGATTCACCGTCTGATGCGTATCCGGCAATCCGATGGGCACGTCGCGACTCATTTGGTTGATGCGAAACTTGGCTCGTCGACTGCTTGCCGACTCCGTGAAGACATGATTGCTTGAGCTGGCACTGGAGCTGTTGCTGTTGCTGTTGCTGGTGCTGACGCTGGAACAGAATTTGGAGCTGCTGGTGCTGGTGCTGGTAGTACTCTTCTGCATATGGCTCTTAGCATTGGCCGTGCTCATGGTGCTCACTGTAGACTGGCTGCGCAGCTGCGACTGGGACCAGCTACTGCCACCATTGCCATTGCTCAGCTTCGGCGTCTCCTCTATGGACTGCTGCAGTCGCGCGGACAACGAGCTCCTCTTCTGCTGGCCATCAGCAGATCGCACTTGAGTCTGGCTGCTGGAGCTGGAGATGGAGCTGGCACTGTGCAGCTGCCCGTGTGAGCTCACGTGGGTGCTGCGCGCGCTGCTCTTCACCTTGTTGGCTTCCTGAGTGATGCTGCTCTCAGTGGTGCTCGAGTTGTTGTTGCTGTCGCCCAACTTGGTGTTGATCTCGGCCAGCATGAGCAGGTGATCGGAAAGCTTGCGTATTTCGTCTGCCAGATTGACGCGCTCTCCGGAACTGCGCCTGCCCAGCAAGTACGTTGTGTCCGAGTTTCGCCTGTCGAATGTGTGCAAATAGCTCTTCATGCTGCGCCGCTGCTGTGCGCTGCTTTCGCTGCCGGAGAACTCGTCGAAGTTCTCGTTGAACAGATGCTGCGGCGTGGGCGTGGCACAGCCAGAAGTGCCCGCTGCTCCCACTGCTGGGAAGAGCTTCTCGCGGGATTCATTAATGGGCGTGGTTGCAACCGAATGGGAACTGTCAGCGCTGGGCTCATTCTCCTCGACGCCCACTGCAGCTTCCTGTTCATCGTCCGTCAGCGTCGCTATGGACTCACATGGCGAGGGCGAGCAAACTGTAAAGGCAAATGGATTTTAGTCTAGAGCAGTTGGGCGACGTAAAGATCCACAGACAAATTAGGTTATTTTTGCGGTTAGGTTCAGACGAATTAGTGAAAGTGGTACATCCGAATTTGATATATTTAGAGGTACATATAGACAGAAAATTAGAGCATGCGTATGAGACAGACAGCCCAGTTTGTTAACAGAGAAGGTTATAATGGATCGTAACCACTAACCCTGATAGACAAAATACTGTGCGCAAGGATCGAACTTGAAGAAATGAGCTATGCACTGGTTTTGTTCTTTTTCTGTATAAGATATTACTAAAAGTTTTCTCTAACAAAGTTTCGAAACTACAATTATTTTTGTTAAAATTGTTTTTTTTTTTTTTATGAAATTTGTTTAAGTTTCCAATAATTATATGTGACTTTTAAGAAATTGAGAATATAATTAGTTAACGCTCTTTTATAATTATCAGTATGGGTTAATTACATTATTTAATGACGCATTCCTTAAAAACCAAAATTTAGCTTTGCGATTTCGGCTTTAAAATTGAAAAAATTTAGAGCTTTAGGAATATAAAATTGTAATAATTTGTAGGTCTCAACACTTGAAAGATATTTCAAAAGTTGCCTAGAAGTATTTTAATAATTTCTTACAGATATGGAACGCAACACAAATAAGCATCATGTTTTGATGAACAAGAAACCCGTTGAATGAAATGATATTTTGACTTAAACTTTTGAATTTGGCAGCATTGATCGACAGGTTTTGCTATATCTTTGATCGATGAATGGAGCTTACCTTGTCCGATAGTTTTGAATCTGTGGCTACGTGTTGAGCTAAACTTGAACTGGGTTTGGGATAATGTCTTAACTTGTATTCGATTTGTTATTGTTTGTTTGCTTTTGGAATGTTTGGATAGCTGTGTGGCTAATGTATTTTAAAGAAAACTTGTTGTATTTGAATTTGAAGTATATTTTGGTATTACTCTTGTCATTGGCTGTCTTTATCACAGTGGCGAAACGCTAAGCAACTTATACAATAAGGCGATTTGGTTAATAGAGGTAGCATCCGATATATGGATGCGCTTAAATCTACAGTTACTTAAAACCTAAGCCAACAACCTTTGAAAGTACTTTGTTGCTGTTGGCATGCCGTATTTCTCTCACACATACACGTACAACATAATTACAATATAGCTCATTAAAAGTTGATATGTTAACACAAAACACAAATTGATTGCAATATACATACATAAATAATAATAAAAGAAAGGAAAAGTTAAGACTGAGAGGCGGGAGAGCTTTATGAGCGGGCACTAAGCGTGCCCTTCTTTGCGCTTCTCATTAAGCCAACTTGGTCTACATACAAAGTTAACAGAGAGTGAGAGAGAGAGAAACAATTAGTTGGCTGACTTTTGTTTTGTTGCTCTTTTGCTGTTGTTTTGAAGTTAATTATGTAATTTACAAAATTGGTTGTGATTGCCTCGCCCCGCTCATTTGCCATGGATGAGCGCATGCCGGTCGCGCTGCCTCTGGGAGCCACCATCGCGGCAGTACTCACCTCGCGACGAGGAGATGCTGTCCGGAGCATGGGGCCGGTGGGGATGCGTGTAGCTGCTCTCATTTAGAGGCGCTATCACGTTGCCCTCGACGTCAAAGACGTACGGACTGTTCGGATGCGTCTCCCAGCGCACTATGAAATTCTTTAAATTATCCTTCGTGGCATCCAGCTCTTTGTTCTGCATGGAAACATTAGGCAAGCAGAGAATGTTACAGTGCGCAGAGCTTCGCTATTTAGCTAACTTTCTGTTTACCTCTAGCTCATGTGTTTTGCAATGCTGCGCCAGCTCCTCGCTGTCCTCGTCCTGTTCCGTCGCCTCACCCTCATCCTCATCCTCATCTCCATCAACATCCGCATCCTCGATTGTTTCCGTTGAATCCTCAGAAGACTCAGACGCTAACGTTATGGGTGACTCTGACTTCAGTCGCGTCTTGCTGCTCACTGAGTTGCTCTTGCTAACGGTTGTTTCAGCTCCTGCTGATGCTCCTGCTACTGTTCTAGCTGCTGAGGATGCTGTTCTCTTGAGGGGCGTGGCGGGGGGATGCTGCTGCAGCCATTTGTGTTTCACACAATCGGCGGCTGTCATGCGGGTGCTGTGGGGCATTTGGTTGATTAAAAGAGCGAGTGCTGGTTGAGTGGCCCGGTTATGGGCTAGACAACTAATTAACAAAAAACCCACCTCAAGTCCTTGACTAGGAGCTTCGATATGAAATCCAGGCACTCCGGGGATATGCCATTAAAGCATTCATCCTCAAAATCGTATTTTGCAATGGTTACATTTGACATTGTTTCAATGTCGTTTTCGCCCATGAAAGGCGACAGACCAGATATGCTGTAATTGTTTTTATTGTTCCACGTGTGTGTGTGTGTGTGTGTGTGTGTGTGTGTGTGTGTGTGTGTGTGTGTGT
>NW_022045959.1:169669-188163 GCF_001654015.2 Drosophila navojoa
GGGTATCTCCTAGTCGAGCAGTCTCGACTAGAGTCTTCTTACTTGTTATTATAAATATTGATTTATTCCAGCTTCTAGGTATACAAATCTAATATGTTTTAGATGATACGTATTGCTTTTCTATATATACATTTTATTAGAGAGTAGTATCTTCTACATATCAATAATATATTCTGAACTAATCAGATTTTATTTTACAAACGGAATACTATTTAGCCTGTACATAATTCCCTCAAAGATTTTTCATATGGTATGTATAATCTTGATATTTGATAATAAAGATCTAAATAATGATCCTAACTTAGTCTAAATATAATATAATATAAAAATCTAACTCGTTGATATCGACCAAACAATGACAGTGACATGCCTGCAAACTTAGATTACAATGTTGTCAAAATTTGGGGACATTTTAAAAGACAGACAGAAAAATGTAGAGACTTTTAAAAGACAGACAGAAAAGACTCTGTTGTATTTTTGAACTTCGTAAGCTTCCTTATGTGTGCGTCACACATTAACTGATAAAGGTGCAGTGCTCCTCATAGAGCACTAAATACATTTCTAGAACAAGGAAGTGCGATAACCTGTTGCATAAGGTTTTCTTTCTGAGTGAGCCAAAAAGAAGGAAGAAAAAGAAACGTAGAAAAAAGCAAAGAAAACTTTTATAGCTGTGCGCTGTGTGTGTGTGCGTGTATGCATGTGCGTGAGTGTATCGGTGTGTGTGAGTGTGAAAGAAGTTTACTAGTTTACGATAATGTGCGTACGTGTAAATCGTATTTTATGCACATTTCCCGCTGATTGCAAGATATTGTGTTCCACAACAATGTAACAACAACAATAGAATAGAACATTTAACAAACAAAAAAGACCAACAAAAGTTATGAAGATGTTGTCAAAGTAGTTTGCCATCAAGGGCAACAAACACTCACACACACACATAGACATACTGAGACGCACTCCACAACAATAAACAACAACAACAACAATAATATGGAATTCAAGCGAAATCAACATATTCTTCAACATGAATATAGAATTTCTACTATATAGCAATTGTATATGTAGAGAGAGTTGCGTGTTCGCTTGGGCCTTACAGTTCCAGGACGACGCACATCATTTTCTGATATTCGTATGCAGCATACAATTGTATAATGAGATGATGTTGCAATGAATTCATAATCTCCACTTCCCGCTCCACGTTCCGCTTGTCCTCGCGCTTCGGTATGGGCACGAATTTGGCTGCCAATTGGAGGCCGGTAGCCTTCTCTCTGCACTTGTACACTGTGCCGAATTTACCACTGAGAATTGGATAGTATATGATTAGCATTTCATTCCACTGTTTGAGGGGCGCTCTCTGAAACACAATACTCCAAGCTGTACTCACCGTCCCACCTCGCTGAGCACGTCGTACAATTTATGGGCGTCCACATTGCGGTTTATGGTCACATCGCGCATTGGAAAAGCGGGCTCCGGAACTGTGGAAAAGCAGTGTGAAAAAGAAAAGTGAGTGCTGAGCTCAAGTAGCTGTGCTTAGGGCTAAGAATAATTTAACGCATAAAGTAAAAGTATCAATTTTGTATTTCGCCTGAGGACCAAGGGTTGAACCATTTGAATTTCTTGGACAAATTTAATCAAGGTCTTTCTATACATAGCAAAGCTTTTAGTTTCATCGACTTAGTTTTATTTAGTTCGTCCATAAATACATTGCAATTTCTCTTGTCAACTTTACTCCTCTGATTTGTGATTTTTTCCTATGCGAGCCCCTTGCAGCTTAGCAAGTCTGTTATGTTATTATTATGTGTTACTACATGACCTCTCTATGCGCTTCTCACGCTGTCATGCTCATATCTGCCAGATAGTCGGAAAAGGCTTAAAGCGAACAAATTGAACTTCACTTCAACATGTATTCGACTACTGAGAACCTCTCTTGAAATATGGCATTCAATCATGTTCATTGTGCGCCCGTACGAAATGCATTTAATATCGGGTATTATGGGGGTGCCTGCCTTGCCTGCTCTTTCTGCAAACTGTTTTTGCTTGTCACATATTTCGCAACATATTGCAGACAATTTGTTGTGATATTTTTTTGCCTTTTGTTATGTTTCTTATTCAAAAGGAAACCCTTTTCAAAATTTATTTGCTGTTGCTGCTACAGCTACTTTTCCTGCTGTTATTGTGGCTGCTGTTGTTGTTGTATCTACAAGTTGCCAAACAAATAAAAATGACTTCATTGAATTCAATTCTGCAGCCAAGGGACATGAGACATAACCGCAGGCAAAATAAAAAAGAAAACAGGACGACAACAACGATGACTAACGGGAAATACACAAGCACATATACACAGACAAGGCATGTGTGTGAGAGTCCCCAAACATGTTAGTACTGTTAGGTGTGCCTATTGAAGGAACTATATTTTGTTGTATGTATATACCCTGTAGCTCTAGGGAATGATAAACTTATAAATCTGATGGCGTCATAGGCTAAAGATTGTATTGGTATTGATTGTACATTTTTATTTATTTATAAACAATACTAAAGATAAGATTTCATATATTCGCGTATAGTTGAACAGTTAACAATAAAAAGGGTTTCAGTCGTGTATTTAAAATATAATTTTAAAAGGATATTAAATCAGATTTTTTGTTGCTTGAAAAAATCTGATTTAAAATCCTTTTAAAATATACATATATAATACAAAAATAAGAAAAAAAAATATATATATATAAAATAAAATAATTAAAATAATTTGTAATAAAATTTATCATTTATTTATTTATTTTTTAATTTTTAAAACACTTTCGATTGTATAAACTTTTCAATTTACAGCCAAATTTTAAATGTTAAAATTCAAAAAGCTATTTGAGTTTATTGAATAATATTGAAATACAAATTTAATTCTGCATTTTCTGACTAGACTTTATTTTCTACATACATACTTTGCATATATAATATTATTTATATTTTTTATATTTGTATATCAAAATATTTTAATTACTAATGCAACAATGAATTTATGAAATGCAGTGCAGGGTATTTCGTAGTCACGCATGCTTAGCTCTTTGCCTTGCAGTTTTTTTTCTACAAATATATATATCTTTTTAAATATTTTTCTATTAAACATACGAAGTCCAATTTGACATTTGGTCCCAGTGAGCGACTCTCTTTAGAACTTTAGCCAAAAGCTTGAGCAGAAATCGGTTTGAATTTTGCTATTTAAATTATTGATAGAAAAACGTGCACACGAGGAGAGCTCCTTCTCTGTCTCCCTTTCTCTCTCTGTCCCTCTCTCTCTCTCGCTCTCTCTCTCTCTGTCCGCCTTTCTCTTTCAGGCTGTCTTTCCAACTGCAGCTAGCTCTGAGCGTGTTGTTTGTTCTAAGCATTCGAGATGCGCTCATAAACGCTGCCAACTGGAAGAGTTTGGATGCTGTCTGCTCTATTAATATGCAAATGGCGCATATAAGTATGCTACGAAATGCACGATAAATCTTTAAAATCAAAGGCGAGCCCATAACGGTGCATAAGTGCACGTGTGTGTGTGTGCGTGTATTTGCTCTAGTATGTGTGTGTGTGTGTGTGAATTGAAACGTCTGTCGTGGGGCGAGCAGCGGGTAACGGGAAGCTGCGAAGTGCATCTTGCGCAAAAACTTGGCAAATTCAAAGTGAAAGTTGAATAGAGGCATGTGTGCATGCGAGCATGTGTTTGAATGTGTGCGTGTGTGCTATTTGTGTGCAGTGAGGCACTTGTGCGTGTGCAGCGATTGCTGCAACTTGACGCCATCTCAACAACTGCTATCTGCTGCTCCAGGGCTGTGTTTGTGTTCCCTAAACGGCTTTTTGGCGCAAAATTTATGCATGTCTGCTGCAAATTTTGAGTGTGTGTGTAAGTGTAAGTCTTTTGAGTGCACTTTGCCAATAATGCGCACAATTTAAGTCGACGCAAACACGCCAGTGCAATTGGAATTGCAGCCGCCTGCTGCTCGTTAGATCAGCGAGACATATTCAATTCGCATTCAAAACTTGGCCAGAAGTTCAGGTAATAGCAAAAAGGAAATCCATAATTTTTTTTCCAACGTAATTTATGGGCAGACGCTGAGCAAATCAAATATTTTCATAAATTGCATGCGTGGCAGACAGAACTCGCACATATTTTATCCACAAAAACAAACTTAAATACACATGTGAGAGCACCCTCACACACACAGACACCCACTCACACACAGTCGCGCAGGTAACACGTTCATTTCCGGTTTTGAGCTCATGAATAAATGAATTTATATCGACTATGGATGGCAGTTGAACTGCAGCGCATACTTTGCAGCGCATATCCTGGCATATCCCTCCACTGCTCAGTTTCGCATGCTCTGGCTCTCTCGTTGCAGCTCTTGTGATTTTAGCTTGGAACTTGTTTGTGCCCCACGAATCGAATTGGATTTGAGCTTGGATATTCGATACGTAATGCTGCTTAGCACAGAGCCTCGAGCTCTGGCCATCGTCGAGCACAAATGCGTTTATAAACACAGCCAAATGGAGTCGAGTGGAGGCTTATTAGATGCCAGGCATCTGCCATTGAGCCAGGTTAAGGCTATGAATAAACAAGTGGGCTCGTGCCGCTTGCAGGCAAGCTCTTTGAAAGTACATATATTCCTGCTAGTTATTTGTCTATGAAAGCGGGTGACAAAGCAAAAGCAAACATTTCATATATCTTCTCAGAAAACCTAAGAGAATAATAATTTATATCAGCACTTTACCTCAAAAAGCCAAAGATTTGTGGATGGAATGTTTCTCCATTCTCTAAACCAGGTTTTAATTAAATACATAGCAAAATATGGATGGATGGATTTTTGAACTTTTCAATAAAAACCGTAAAGTGTTTTTAATTTCAATCTGCAAATCAAATAAAAAGAACTCTCAAAAGGGCAACTAATTTGATTGAACTCGAGTTCAAGTGGCAAAAGGCAGACAGCTCTTAACTGATCCATTTAATATAATCTGAAATGGCCCACCTTCAAGCCACGACCACGACCATGAGCATAACCACGCCCCATTGTGGGCGTTAAATGGTACTGATAAAGTGCCACTCGTTGCAATTTCACCCAATGCAAAAAACTTTGCCAACTTAATTTATGCACAATATCAAAAGCGCATTTCGAGAGGGCCATTGTGAAATGCCTCGAGAGTGTGTCAATGGAACGAGAGTGTGAATCGGCTAGGGGTGGCATTAAGAGAGAGCATATATATATATTATATAGCAGATAATATATAGTATATAGTGTATTTGCCAGCACTCTCATTCAATTGAGTGCTGTTCGCAGATAGCTAAACGGGAGGGATTTTTTTTTTTTTTTGTGCCAACGCCGGCAATTTCGATGATATGAAAATCAGCAGTTTTTCCTTTGAATTTGGAAAGACTTCGCAGTCGCAATGCGCTTTTCTTTTGTGCATTTTGGCAACTGTTGACAGTCTAGCCAAGTCGACATTCATTATCGTAAATTTCGAATTTCGAATGGCAATTTAAAATTTGTTGAAATAAACGAAACATTTAATGCTTCCCTTTAATGGCTGCGACTCGTTGTACAACAAATTCTACAGGAGATTTTAAACTGTTGCACATCAATATGATAACGACACACACCCACACCCACACCCACACCCACACCCACACACACACCGACACTCGCACACATGCGCAAAAACAATATTAATGTGTCGCATTATGCAGACGCCGCGTACGCAGCAAACACAAAAAAGTCGGTTGTTTTTTACTCAACAAACGCGTTGGCATTTTAATATGTGCGTTAAAAAGTTTGTGTCCTGATGGTAGCGGGACGCATTCGTATGTGGTTTATAGGTTTTTAATAACACTTTTTATACGTCTGCCAGCCGCAGAGCACAACAAATCCCCGACTTAAACGCCTCACGTCAGAGCCCGACCCGCTGGCCGCTACCCCAAAGCAATGAGCCAAAGTATGTCAAGCATCTAATGGCCAGGCATATAAATCCAAAACACGGCATGTTTACACAAAGATTAAGCAAGTTTTATTCACATATAGAGGTTGATGTCAAACAAGTACAGCGCCAAGACCACCCAAAGATGTTCTCAAAAATAATTCCGTTGCCTGTTTCAGCATTGCAATGGGAGCAAAGTTTTCTAGAAGAGTCATGCTATTTCTTATATTATTTATTCATTGAAATATGTATGTATACCTTAAATGTATATGAACTGTTTTATTGTATATTGGCTACGTAAATTTTAATTGTGTCAATTAATGAATATTATTTCTGTTTAACCTTTACGTTTCTAACAAAGTTCAGTTAATTTTTGATAATTTGATGTTTATCAGTATGAGAAAATGTTTTGTAAGAACGCTCTCAATTCTTGGGAATTCAGCTTAAATATGTTTTTGTCAGCTTTGGCCCAGACTAACAAATAATAACTGACATTGCAGTTGACTAATGGCGAAAAGTATATGACAAACGAGCGAAAAAAAATGCTGAAAATTTGTAAGAGTGCCTGTGTGAGTGTGTGTGTTTGTGTGTGTGTGTATGTTGCTATAGTTGTGCTAATAGTTGTTGCTATTATTATTGTAGTTGTAGCTGTTACTGACTGGCTCATGCACTTTAATCAGCCTAAGTGCAGGCAGAGGAAAGAGTCAGTCAGAGTCAGAGCCAGAGTTGGGTAAAAAAAGTAACGTGTAACACGGCGAAAGGGGAAAATTAAAAATGGTAAAACTTTGCTCGTTTACTGCTCTGATGGTCGCTGGCTCTGCTGCTACTGTAACTGCGACTGCGACTGCGACTGTGACTGTAGCTGCCATTTCGAATTGGTTATTACTGGGAATTTCACATACACTTACACCCACAGATACACACAGACACTCGGACATGCACACGTTGGTCGTCTCTGTGTGAAAGCAATGGGCAGACACGTGCTGCAGATTTTCCGCATTTGTGTTGACTGAGTTTGCCTTTGCATTTGCACATATTGTTTGCTGGCTTGAAAAGCCGAAAATGAGAATTGAATCACATCATTTTTTCAATGTGGCTCTTGCTGATTCTCCGATGGTATTCGACATCCATGAAGAAGTGTTCATTTATCCTAATCAGACTTTACACTGAGAATTTTAAAGTGTTGGTAAATATCAGCATTGGCTTAAATGAATTATTTTTTTTTTTTTTCATTAATTCAGTCTTTGTTTAATTTGACTAACGCCTATTATACGAATGTATTTTACGTAAGCCCAGAGTCTACTAAATTATGTTGGCATGTGTAATTGTCATAAACATCTCTTTCTCAAGGCTATTCATTCATAGAAAAACACGCTTGTTAACAGTACCTGGAGACAATTATTAATCAAAGCTCGAAATGCTAAATACAATTTATTTCTTACAATTGAATGCATTCGCTTGAGAGCCTTAAGGCCCCAGTCGAAAATCAATGGAACAGATGATGAATGACGAGGCCAAAGTATCTAGCCCTGTCTACATACGATTCTACACAATACATATTTTTGTGTTTAAAACAAATGTGTGCGGTTCAGCGAGCATGCAGCAAATCAATAACATCAACAATGTCGCCCCAAAATCTATTAATACTCGTAAATATATTCATATATGTATGTGTATGTCTGTTTGTATGTATTTGATGTGTTCATGTAGATACAGATATAAATGTATCTGCAGCCACATGGCAGCGCCAGTAATTCATCTTCATCATTTTTGCATGCCATGCGTAAATCCGTTGCCACGCCCACGAATATTTTAGCATAGCTCAAGTGACGACAGCGCAACAAAAAATAAAAAAAAATAATACAAAAAATGAGGAAGATATGAAAATCGTCAAAGCAAAATGAAAAGTAATAATCAGTAGCGCGAGCCCCTGAAAAAATTGTATAGAATCAAGCAACGCGAATCGCAAATAGGAGACTGTATGAAAACTGTGTATGTGTATGTGTGAGTGCGTGTGTGTAAGCTAAGCTGCTCTAATGCACTGTCAAGTGTTTCAACTACCAACTGTTCCCAAGTCTGGCCAAAGTGTTGCCATGAACCGAGCGCACACTTTTCAACTTTTCGTTGCATACTTTTGTGGGCCACTTTAATTGCCCATTGACATTTAAATTTATGCGTGTATATATATATGCATATATATATATATATATATATATATATATATATATATATATATATATATATATAAATATATATATATATATATATATATATATATATATATATATATATATATATATGTACGGCATGAAACAGCGCCAACTAACTGGTCTGGTAGCTGTACCGCGCGTTGCTCATAAGATTTTATGATTCTAATGCCGCTTGCCAATTTGAAAGTGGCGCAAGTTGATTATAAGCCATCAGAGCAACGGAGCAGCAGCTGAGAGTGTGGGCCACATGACTTTGGCATAAACTTTGTCAAGTCTAACCAATTATTTGGCCACGCTTATTGATAAGTTGCTAAAATTTGTGAAAGTTTCGCCATTATTATTATAATTATATACAAATAGATTTTCTATAATGTGTAATCTTTCATAGATTTTGGTTTGATTTGCGCAGAGTAAAATATATATAATTATATCTTTGGAAAATTTAGTGTGAGACTAATTTTCAGCTTTATGCTGATGATTTTATGATTATTGTAAAGTGACAAAAGATAAAATTGTAAGCACTTAAACATACCAAACTCATAATAATTATATGTTATATTATATGTTAAATAATAAGAAGATGCAGAATAAAGAAGTAAAAGTTTTTTTTTAATGGATTGCAGGAAAAATCTTTTGAAAATAAATATAATATTGAAATTACATATTATTATTTATTTTATTTTTTTTTGTAATCCTTGAGTATTTTTGAATCAAATAAAAATAAGTAAAATATTAGTGTATGTTATTTAACTTTATATATAGCAATGTCTAATAGCAACACCTATTTGTAGAGTATTTAAAATGCAGCTGCTGAAAAGTTTCCCCTTAAGTAATTTTTTCAGAGTCTTTATTTTGGGCTGATAGCAGCAAATAAAATTAGCATTAGTAATTTGTATGCATGTGTGTACAAATTGAGTGCTGCCTGACAGAAATTTCATTTCATTTTCATTTAGAACTTTGTCTCTTTATTTTCACTGCTATTTTCATGAAGTGCGAGAACTCATTCGCATCGCGCATTTTGACTAACCAAGTTATTTCTATGCATTTCAATTATTTGCAGTATTTTCTACATATTTTTTTTTATTTATTTATTTATTTATTTTTTTTTTTTTTGGAGCCACAGTTCATTAAGCTGTTTAATTCAGGGGCGGGCTGGCTTTGAATGAAGCACACATACGCCATGTGCGCCGGCTGACAAAGGCATTGGTCTAAAAGCATTTCTGGCGCGCACATTTCTTAAATTGTTTTTTACCAAACACTTTATGCGGCTGTGGCATGCCACATGCCCCAGAGAGCCGCCCACCGACTGGTGCAAGCGCTTTTGTGGCGTCTTATTCTATGCGTACTCACACGATGTTTAGCTAACCCTTTACACATTCATTACGCCCGCGCTCTGAGGCGCTGGGCGTGTGCATATTTCGCGCTTATGTATAATCAGCGCTGTCTATGCGTGTGTGTGTGTGTGCTTCCTGTTTTTCCTTTCAATAGAGTGTGTGTGTGTGTGTGTGTGTGTGAAAGTGGGTAGCAGAGTTAGCAAAGTTTTGAGCGCTTTAAGCAGAGTACCAGAGTATAAAATTTAAGTCAGCTGAAAAGTGCTGTCTACATGCTGGCAAACGGGACCAGCGCTAATTGATTGATGTGAGCACAGCAATTTCAAGGCAATTTCAAAGTTCAACAATGGTTCAACAATGCCTCAACATGGCCCTACAACCGACAGCCGACTGAAGATAGGAGACAGGAGACAGGCGACAGACGCAGACGCAGACGCACAGGCCACACAAGATGGATGCAAAGGGCCAGCTGACAGCTGCAAAAGATAAACACAAGAGAATTCACTCTTCAGCTCCTGCCTCCAGCCTCGTCTATGTCTCCCTCTCTGACTCCGTTTGGAATACCATCTCCATCAGCTTTAGCTCTTCAGCTGCAATCACTGCACTTTTTTTATACTCTTGCAGTGGCTATCCTGAATTCAGAAATCAATGTGATGTGCATTTTGTGGGGACGAGTCATACATTCAAGACTGCGAATAATAGCAGGACAACACTTAGATCTGTATCAAACGGTGAATGCCGAAGAGACTTTCCACAAAATCATCTCTAATTAAATTATATATCAGTTGAGTTTATTTAATGTCTATCTGGATTAAATCATGATGATCTCTTCAGTGATTCATAATTTATGACTGATCTTCATTAGATATACGATAATTTTGTGCTAATCTACAGTAAATAGCTCAACTGAATTGAAATATACATTTCGACTAGAACAGCATCTACATATTTTTGTATACATTTACAGAGTATTTAAATTTCGTTCATCGAAATCTGTATAAATTCTCTTCTATAGCTGATTTTCTTTTTTTCTTTTTTAATTTTTTGTCATGTCAGCAACAGGAGCTGTAGATATAGCGGGATCCTTAACTATACGTTCCCCTTTCATAGAAAATGCAAAACAATTTTAAGGCTCTCTAACGATGTATGCGATACGTCGTTTGGTTATAGCCACAACCACAGAGAGATATGTGGAAAGAGAGCGAATGAGAGGGAGAGGGAGAGGTAGAGAGAGAAGTGACTAAGAGACACTGTGTCAGACAGTGTTCGAGGTGCGGAAAAGATGTGGAGACGCAGTGAACTCATTAAAAGTTTGTTTAGCTAAGTTGCAACAAAACGCTGCAGCTGCGACAAATGTTAAGCGTTGCATGTGCAATGCCTAAATAATATGCAGGTGGCAGAAATGCATCCACGAATTCGCGTCGCCTTTAGATAGCGTTTAATTAATTTAATGAGCTACCTTCTGCCAAGCGCATACGTATGCCATTTGCCATTCGCCATTTGCTGTTGTCTGCTTGCTGCTAATGACTTGCGCTTCACGCAGCCAGGCAGCCAAACGTGCAACGTGCAGCTCGTTACCATAACAGCCAGCCAGGTGGCAATATTTTGCCAATGAAGCAAGCCAACGGGCTGGCGCTTAGTTAATTATTGGCGTTTGCGGTGACCAGCGCAAAGCGTATTAATTTATGACACGCATACGCCATGTTGTACAAACTCACACACATAACCGTTATGAGACCTGCCAACAGCAGCAGCAGCAGCAGCGTCATCAAATTGGAGGATTTAACGGTGCTGCGGCTGAAAGCTGTTTTCGTGAGTTTTTTTTTTTTTTTTTTTTTTTGGCGCTCTTGAATCATAATTTGCAATGAAATGTTGCAGCTCAGGTTAATTAATAAAAGGTTATGTATTTGCATCATGATTTTCGCAAATTCACAAGCAAGCGCTGCAAACATAAATATCAAAGCTGCGAAACCCAAAGCCAAAATGCTGATGGTTTGCTTAACGCTGACGTTCAGTTACCTGGCGCGTTGCGCGGTTTCTGAACCAGCGTGTACACGTCCACAAAACATCAGTTCAGTTTATATAGCCTGGCTATTCATTAATTATTTTGAGAATTTAAATTAACATTTTATATTCCTGTTCAATTTGAGATTTCTTATTGTTTGTTTTTCCATTGGCAATATTTCACATTCAACACATTTTCTCAGCTTGTTGAGCTGATTTTTGTCTCTGTTCAGAATTCGCATCAATCAAAATTATACAACAGTCAATAAAATTCTGGCGACGAAACAGATATCAAAAATATATTCAAAGCTCGATTAAATTACATTACAAACATTAATTTCCTACTTTATACGCCTCAACCTTTTGATTTCATTTGATAAATGTTTGTTTTTTAAAAGACCAACAATTTGGTATTGATGATTGAATATATACATATTTATATTATTTTCTTGGGCTTCACATTTTGAAATCAATGAACTTTTTTGTGAAATTTTTGGTTATTTCTATTTTAAATTGTTTTAGTTTTATCTTTCGTGTGCACTCGCTTTTTGCTTGAATATTGGATTTCGGTTTGAATATATATTTTTCAACTTCTGTAGTGACCAAATTGGCGGCTACTAATTAGGCTTGTGCGTTGGCAACGCATTCTCTTATCTGCCGTCGCACACTTCCGCCGTCTCCCATAAAACGGAAAACCACTTGAAAAGAAGGCAAAAAGCACAACGGCACAGCAGAAAAAGCAAAGGCAACAACAAAAGCAAAAAGGAAAAGCAACAGCCACAGCCGCAGCCACAACAAAAAGCAATGAAAGCTGGTGAGCAGGCAACAGACATGGCCAAGTTTTAGGCCAACGGACGTCGTGAATCAAAAGAAGAGGCAGACGAGTGTATGTGTATGTGTGTGTATGTGTGCCTGTGTGTCTGTGTGTCTGTGTGTGTGTGCTGTGGCTGCTTTAAAAGCGAAGGCAAACATTAGCGAACACATATTTGCACTCAAATTGAATTGAATTGAATTTTAGGCATAATCTAATATCAACTGTGAACAACGAACTATTTGGCCAGAAATGGCGGCTAACGCGAACGGAAATGCATGTGCGGCTGGGCTGAAATGGCCGACAATTTGGCCGAATTTGCTGCGTGGGGCAGCAAGATAAATCAATTAACGTGCCGCCGCACAGGGCACAAACAAAACAATTAATCAAGATACTGGTTTTTAGTTACATACGTACGCGGAAATGAGGTAATTGAAAAGCCATCGATTCAATGACAGCTTCAGAAGCCATATGTGTGTGTGTGTGCGTGTGTGTGTGTGTGTGGGGTCAGCATCTGGCACATGTTCGCACGCGCAACTGACAACAATTTGTTAAAATTTAACGCTTTATTTACTGCTGACTGGCTGAATGCCTGAATGCCTGAATGGCTGACTGGCTCCGATTGCTGGAGCAGGTAGGGGCAGGGCCAGAACACGATTTCTTCCCAGTCTTCCCCACGGACTGCCAGGACACTGTGAAGTGTCCACGTTGAACGACAGTTTGACATCTCTAAATAAAGTTTGCAGTGTCTAGCTACGTGTGCCAACCAACACACACATACACACACTGACATACACTGACACACACACATACATCTTGACAATTTAATGGTGTTGAGGTTATTTATACAATACGCTCACTGCATTCATTCAAATATTCAGCAGACTGCAGCCAATGACATGACTGGCTGACTGGCACGAACTGCTGGGACATCTTAAAGCGTTTACCAGAGCTTAATTCAATTTGGGCGAGTGACTGGCTTGGAGCAGACCAACAAATCTAATATTCAAATTATATTTTATTGCTTTAGATGCAGTTGAAAAAATAGGCAGGAAGAATGTAAATTACGTAAGACTTTAAATTTGAAATGTTTTAATTCGCTTTGGGATAGGCATTAAAACGAATTCAAATTTTTGTATAAATATAGAGTCTAGATTTAAATCCTCAGATAAACATAAAATTTGTTCATTGAATTTGGATCCTCAGTTAAATACGCCAATTATTGAATCCTTCATATTTAGGGTATTTAGATTTCAATACTAAACCAATTTTAAAAAAGCTACAATTTTATGTTTATTTGACTAACTAATTGTATTTAGTTGAAATTTTATATTTACGTAGTATTTAATATTAGAGTATTCAAAATAAATACCGCAAACTAAATAAGAAACTAAAAATAAAAAATAAAAATCAAATATTTAATTAAGAATGTTTTTTCAAATACAATTTTACAGTCACAGCTTAAAGGTGTTCAATTATAAAGCAAAGTGATAACATTTGTGCGTGCATTGAGGGTATTCCATAAAAGAAATTAATAGCCCTGTAAGCCAGTAGCATTCATTAAAAGCTCCACAACGAATTGCTTTCACTTGAAGTAAAGACATAAGAGATTTAAGGAATGAAGGGAAGTAACTGCTGCAAATGTTTATATTAAAGTGCAACTTTTATAATCCCGAGCAACTGGCGAGCCGTGACCGCAGAGATGGGTCATAACTCAGCGGTAAAGCGCATTATATGAGCCACCCGATACACATTCAGTTACACTGAGCTACTCAGTTACTGAGTTACTCAGTTTCTCGGGCACTCTGGCCAGGGGCGACTTGGCATTGCATTTAATTTGAACAGCACTCGAAATTAATGGGCAGTGAGCGCTGGTTGTATAATGGCGAATGGATGACGAGTTAACAGATACAAATGTGAAAACAAACTCGGAGCACACCAGGCCATATTACATGTCCAGTCCAATCCGGTGCAGCTGGCCCAAAGGCAATTAAATAACGTGCGCGATTTGCAATAATTCGACAATAATTAACCAGCTTTTAGTGTAAACACAAACAGAGGCCATGCCCATCGCAATTCTGTTGCCTTGCAGCCCTCGAAGTGGGCCCGCGCTGCGTTTACGCAATGGCGTCAGCTGATTAGCATCGAGGCGTGGCGCGGCAACGCGAGGGGGGCGGTCAATGTTGCAATTTATCAAAGCTGCCACAAGTTTTTTCGGCTGTTGCAATTCACAATGTTACGCTACGGGGGCACATAAATTGCAACAAAGAAGGGGGATTGGAAATTCGGAATTGCATATCGAATGCGCAGCTGAGCGGCGAAAGGTTTGGGCCAAAGCGCTGAGCGCTGAGCGCTGAGCGGAGAAGAGAATCGAGCGCTCGCGAGTTGCAATAAATAAAACAAATGAGAGCAGCGCGCAGGTATTTACATAATTTCGATTATTTTTGCGGAGCTGGAGTACTGTTTAAGCTGACAGCAACAGCAATAGCAACAGCAGCAACAACAACCACAACAACATCGGCAGCATTGGCAACATCAATGTTTGCAGTATGGAAATTGCAGTTTGTCAGTTTAGCATTTTGGCGCGAAAACGTGTGTGCATGAAAATTGAGTTTCCAATGCTTATGCACATACACACAGACTCGCACATACATATACATACATGTATATAAATATATTTATTATGCTTGTCTGTGCTTGCATTTGCCAAACGCAATCTTAACAAGATTTCTGGTCGCCCTGCCTGCAATACATTAAATTGCAATTTTAATTTGCTTAGCACGCGCTAGGCTCTCTCTCTGTCTATCTTTTGTCTTTCGAATTCTCTTCGAGTGCTCAGCGCTCTAGCTTAGTTTGCCAGTCGCTCCGGTTAGCTGCCCGTGCACCACATGGCGTATGCGTTATAGAGTCGTATAGGCATACACAAACAGACGGACAGACATATATACATATATACAAACACACATATGTACATACATATATGCATGCACTCACGCCTTGTCTGCAATTTTAATGCTGCTGCTGCTGTTGGCTGTTGGCTGTTATTGTATTTGTTATTCTTCTTGTCATTATTGTTGTTGTTGTTGATGCTGTTGTTATTGGCGGAGCTGCTGCTGTTGTTCCACCTGCAGCTGCGGCTCAGACAGTCGCCAGATACTTGAGCATTAAAAATTTAAATAAAATTGCAGAGAAACAGCGTGAAAAAAGGAAAATGGTATTGGCTTCTGTTTCATATATGCATCCATACACACTTACATACATATTCATATTCGTATACATATGTATACGCATATGTATGCGCTATATGAAAATGGATATTGGATAGCTGTACTGCGCTCTGCTCTGTTCTGCAGTACGTGTTTGGATTCTACTTAAAGTACTGTTACAAACAACAGTTCAATTGCTTACAACGATAAACATTTGTACATACATATATGCTTAAGAGCATTTGGCTTTAAGGCCATTGCATTCGACAGTGATTACTTTTTATTGTTAATATGTTTCTAACAAAATATGTTCACCAGTTACTGATTTTCCAATGGCCTTTTTATCTAACCATAGGCATTATTTATTAAATTCTTTTGGAACGACGTTCAAACACATGTTTTCCATCTGTTAAGCAAAGGTTTTATGACATCATTATATTTATATATTCAATAAAACCCGTAAACTAATTTATATTCAAGCGTTTTAAAATTTTATGTGTATTTTAAAAAAAAAAAGGATATTTCATATAAAAATGATATTTCATATAAAAACATTTACCAATAAATACTTTTTATATGTAATTAACATTGCTTAAAATAGTTTTATGATTTTTATTATCAATCGCAAGCTCAAATTTATATATTCTATATTGTTTCTAAATGGTTCTACAGCGCGCTTCATACAAAAATGTGCATTTACAAAGATTTTTATTCACTGCCAAAATTAACAGAAAATAAAAAAATATTCGTACCTCCATTGTCAATCGCGGGGAGAGAAACGTGGGAGGATTCATGAAACTTGATTTCTGGCCAATTTCTCGGCGCACAGCGACACTCAGACATAAGCACGTTCATTCAGTTTTTAAATAACCAATCTGTATGTATTTAGACAAACAAGAGAAAACAAAAAATACCCAAAGACGAAAATCTGCTAATGGCAAAGCAAATCACATGAGGAAGGTGCAGCCGAAACAGGAAGAAAATATTGAATTGGTCGTTGCATAAATTTATCTAATTAATTGGCATTTCGACAAATTACACTAAATACATATCTGTATGGATAATATGGTGCACCTATTGCGAATTTGTTGATCATTAGTGTAAAATGTGCAAGCCCCAAAAGCGATAGAAAAGAGCGCAGCATGAGACAGTCGCAAGGAATTTGCAACGTCAAATGAAGTGAATATCAACGAACGACCTTCAACATGAAATGCGACGTAAAATAAATTTATCTCAATTGTATATGTATGTATATAAAAATATATACATACATGTGTGTGCCGGTACATGTGAATCTGTGTGAGTGAGTGAGTGTATATGCGCTACTGCTTTTCAGTTTGCGCTCATCTGCGCCGCTAGCTGGGAATAGCTTAGAGACAAGATGTGGAAAGTGGTGCATATAAATATATTTATTTATCTTATATATACATATATGCTTATATGTGTGTGACGCTGTGTTTGTTTTACATTCACCTTGGCAGCACACAAAAATTAATAGAAAAATACATATACATATGTGATTTTCATATTTGTGCGGCCCACGCGTAAAATATATGAAGTATCTATCGCCCTACAGTAAATACTCGTTGAATGGAAACTGACTGGTTTCATCTGTTAACTTTTAATTAAAGCTAAACAGGATTCAATTAACACAAACACGAGTTAAAGTGTGTGTGTGAATAGTTCAAAAATGGTGAGGATGCTGCAGAAAATGGAGAATGAATGAGAGTCGGTATGACGTGACCTCAAATGTGGCACGAAGTCAAATTGTTCGAGCATGAATGATGACAAGCTTGTTTGATGTGGTTGAATAGACGGTACACGGAATGTGGCAGGGGACTCTGACTAATAGGGAATAAGCTCAATTTACATAAATACTGTACGAATTTAAGTTGAAGTGAGTAAACTGTGAAGGAAATGCATACGATAACGAAATAAACGCTTGAATAACACTAAAAATATATTCTATTTATCCCGTTTTACAAGCAAAAGAATGCTTGAACTCGCCATCTACAATACATAGATTTCACTGTGTCCCGAATATCTCTTAGCTAAATATACGAATATTTGTGCGCAATACATGACGCCAACACACGAGGCGTTCGTTGGCCAGAATTTTTATGCATTTTTTGTCGGCTGCTGTCTGCGTGTTTTTAAATGTTTAAACAAAAAACAATGTGTACGAAAATATTGTGTATACTATAGCATCTAGCTCGGTGGCAATTTGTTTGAGTTGGCGCTGATATAGCAATCGGATATATAAATTGTGTATTTAGCAGTCTAAGCCAGCGATTCATAAAGTAAATAAAGTAAATATAAAGTACTGGCAGTGCTTTTAAATCATTTATAAAATTTGATTTGTTTAAAGGATTTTATGATTTTTTCAAATGAATTTTTGTGAAGGTGGTGGCGTGGTTTGGCAATTTCCGTTCAAACGTTTTTTTTTTTTTCATTTCCGCTTTGTTTTTTATTTTAAAGAGGACCTTATTTAATGCCAGTTGGGAAGAGCTTGCCGAGATTATTTGACTAACGGACAGTGTCCCAAATCGGAAATTGAGAAATCAGCTTTCGCACCATTAGCACATAATTCAGATGTGACAACAGCCTACACGCACTTTATCCCACAAACAAACACATGCACATACACACACAGGCACGGAGCTCACAAATAAAAACTTTGCAATTTGCCAACACACACATACTCAGAAAAGGGTTTCGGGTTCTTCATACCTGTAGCAAAAGTATTTCCGTTTGTTGTTATTTGCCAATTTGAGAAAACAGCCTGGGAAATGGAGCCGCCGCAGTGCAAACCCTTTTTTTTGCTTGTGCCTGGCTTGTGGGCGTGACGCAGGCGTTGTGAGGTTGCCCGACAGTAAATCACGACACCCGTGTGCGGTCACACCCCTTCCCAGCGACAACAAATATTAAAAAAACAAGTAATAAAGCTCTAGTCGAGACTGCTCGACTACGAGATCCCCTGAACCCT
>NW_022045959.1:201882-213502 GCF_001654015.2 Drosophila navojoa
ATATATATATATATAAATATATATATATATATTTAATATATAAAACTAAATACTTAAAATAATAAAAATTGTAAATATTAAGAAAAATATTTTTAATATTTTCTCCTCTCTTACAATTACATTTAATTCCTCTATAGTAACTCCATCAATTTAATTGCTCCAAAATTAAATGCATAAAATTTCCAAAGAACTTAAAAGAGCTTAGCTGAGTTCAAGCAAAAACTGAATAAAATAAAAATAAATTAAAATTATAAACAGCTTAACGGACACTGACCAAATACCATAAACCAAGACAAAAACCAGCTGCATGCCCACACACGCACATATATACAGATGAGTGCTACATGGAGCTCTGGAAACAAGTGTGATCAAAAAAGTGAAACTAACTTCACTACAAAGTTGCAGCCAGAGGGGCTTAGTGTTTGCGAGTTTTTGGTTTGGCTTTTGGGCTGTGAACGTGTGAGTGTATGAGTATCTGTATGTGTGAGTTTGAGTATCATTGTAAATAAGTGCGAGTGTCCTTAAGCCCAAGCGTTGACAGGAAGCTGCAAAAAGAGAAACCTGCAATAAATGAGCTTTAGAACTTTTCTCAAGCAACACAGGACAAATAAAATACAAGTCGCTTTTTGTTAAGTGAATTAGGTCCTCACACATGAGCACATATACAGACAAAGATATCATAAAACAGTGATAAGCATGGGTCGCAAGAAAAGGCAACCGATGGGCGTAAGTATTAAATAGTAGCTGCTCAACTACTGCAAGTAACAAGTAGCTGCCAGCTTCTCTTTGCATATGGCGCGTACGCCGCACTGCACGCGTGCTAGCTAGTGACTGCAGCCGGCTCCTGGTGGCTGCTGCTGCTATCGGCTACCGACACTTAGTATAAACGCTCCAAAAGGCACATTTCATTTTCATGCCATTTAAGTGGTGCCAATAAAGCAACCGCTCAGCCTGGCAACCAACCATCCAACACTTTGCACTTAATTTCCCTATATGTTTACGTTTATTTTCTTCTCTTATTTTTATTTATTCACACCTGCGTGTACTTTCACATACTGACTCTGTATATTTTTTCAATTTTTTTTTTTTTTTTGGCTCAGTTGCCGCCTGGTGGCGCCCCTAAAACTGTGGGCGGCTGTTGTTTGCCGCTGGGATTACCGCAACCTTTGCTGCTTGAGGAGAAGAAATTCTTGTTGGCTGTCGAGCGTGGCGATATACCAAATGTTCGCAGGTGAGTGCCATTCCGCGCCGCGCAGTGACGTTGCGCTTCTTCTTCCACCTTTCTTTATTTTCAGTGCTACCAAATTTGCGCCTGTTTTTTAAATGTTGCGTCAGGGGACGCGCAGGTGTCGATGGGACGTATCCGTACCCGCGTTTCGTATCCCTCCACGCAATCCTATAAATCCTATCACCACGAAGGCGTGTTTGTCTGTATGTCAGTCTTCGTGTGTGTGTGTGTGTCAGTGTGCGCGTGTGTTTTGTTGGGTGGTTTCAATTATTTACATAGCTGCCTGTTTATTTGCCCTGGGGCATATCTTGTGTGCTACTTAATAAGCAATATGCGGAAACGAGTCCTGTTTGCCATTTCATGCCATTTAAAATCGCATTTTAATAAATTTGCAATTAATTTCGTTCTATATTCAAGAGCGCAGACACCATGTTGAGTGGCCAGAGCATTTAAAGTGCCATGCAATAATATCAAATTAAATGTTTATCAAACATCCAATGAGGTTAAATGAAATTTCATTTATATTTCATTTGATTGGAAGTGTTGAGTGCCAAGGGCTTTTGCTTCAAAAAAATATTTCCTATATTGCTTGAAATGTTATATTCTTTGTATTACTTTATTTATGCTTAACGTTGTTTAATATATTACTAACTCAAAACATGTCCACTATTCTATATAGATATATTTAATATACATATATTTTTTAAATCAGAGCAAATTTGTTTTGGGCTCATGGATCGATTTCAAAAATGATCTCACTAGTAGAACTAGTACGTCTCTGCAGAATATAGGTGATATAATATACTACGAAATCTTTAGAGACGAGTATGAACTCAGCCTGTGGAAAAATAATAACCTTATACAGATAAATTTGTTTTCTACATTATATTCTCAATTTTGTATCAATTTATTTTATTTTATTTTTATTTCTTAATTTTTATTTTTTTTATTTTGCCTTTAAGAAATATCAAATATGTTTAATATATTTTGTTTTGTAAAAATGAGTTCCAAAATTTGGAAATCAAATGAAATTATTATAGTCTCTAGACCGCAGAGATGTCTGAGGTGCTACTTAAAAAATTAAAAATTCATTTACAATTTTTGTTATTATTTGCCTGTAATACACTTTTTAATAAAAATAAAATAATGCCATTAAAAATATTATACCATATCTCGGTTAGCAGTATTTATTCCGAATAGCCAATTAATATTTTTGCCAGACCCTCAACCATCAACCCAAAATCAAAAGCCACTGCTCGGTTATATAACCATTTATGAACAATCATCAATTGTTTTAAACATGAAAGAGTACAAGCATTAAACACATTTGATCCTGTGTGTGCTCTGTGTTAAATATGAAATCATAAAAGTGTAAAAACATCGATTCATTAGGGAGGGGGCGGGCAACAGACTCAACTTGTAGTGTAGTGCTGTGTAGAGCTTGGTGGTGATACGGTTGTAACGGTGTCTTGTTGAAGCTGTTGTCCTTGTGGTTTTTCTTCTGAGGCGCATTGCTGTTGCCTAATTGTTTTTTCGTTACTTGTTGGTGTTGCTGCTCCAGCTGCTACTGCTGATGTAGTCGATATGGTTTTTCTTTTTTCCTGTTTTTTTTTTTACATTTTTAAATTAATAAAACGATAGGGATTGTAGCTTTTCATCTCGTCCAAGGTGTAACGGTAGTGTGCCTTGGAGGGCTCCTCCTCGGAGCCAATCGAGTCATCCTCCTCCTCGCGCTGCACACGAATGCCTTTCAGTTGGCAGGCGCGTCGATAGAGCTCCTCCTCGCGATCCTTGTAGAACTGCCAGGAGATACGGCTGAACGCGGGCACTTGATTGAACTCTTGTCCAGCTCCATTCGGTGGGACGGCAAACCAATTTGCGCCACCTAATTTGACTGTTTGCGTTTCTAATTGATGGATGGATGGATATAAATGGATGGATATATGGACACACCCGTTTGTTTATTTAACAGTCGGCTGTGGGGAAGTCGGCACTCTGCCTGCGGCACTCACCCTTATTCTTCTGTGCCATTTTAATGACCAAGCCTTGATCCTTAGTAGCGTCCATACTAATTGTTATTATATTTTTTTGTTTCTTATTGATTTGGAATAGGTTTACAAATAATTTAAGTGCCAAAACAGTTTGTTTTATTCGGCGTTTTATTCAATAAATATTTCGTTTTTCTTTGAATTTTTTACAACAATTTATGTTGACGAACAATTGTAAAATGAATATTCGAGATATTGCCGCAAGGTAACTAAACTGAAATTTTGACAGCTGCAAGTCAAAGGTAACTACGTTCACTGTTATGTTAATCGAGCAGTGTTGCAAAATGCACCATCGGAATAGCTCGCAAAAGCCGATATCACGAGTTTGTTTTGAAATTGAAATTTGATTTTACAGGCGTTTCATATTAAATTTGACTCCACTTACAGTCCCAACTAGTTGCCTTTTGTAAAAACAAAAACAAATAACGAGCGCCCAAAAAATGTTGAGTGCTTTTATGGCCCTCGATTGATTGGCAAACTTTTCGCTGGAGTCGCATATAATTAAAAACTTTGAGAGTCGAAGAATAACGCAAGAGCAAAAGTTCTGCCTGGCCGCTTCTGTTTTCCAATAATTTGTTTATTTTTTTCTTTTCTTAGCCAATTGATTTTAATTATTTGCCACGCCCACTTGTGGGGCACCTTTTTTTAGAATATTGCAAAAGGCGTTGCGGCAGCAGCACATCAACATCAACTGCATGGACCCGCTGGGCCGGCGAGCCCTCACCCTGGCCATCGACAACGAGAATCTGGAGATGGTGGAGCTGCTGGTTATCATGGGCGTGGAGACAAAGGATGCCCTACTGCATGCCATCAATGCAGAGTTCGTGGAGGCCGTTGAGCTGCTCCTCGAGCACGAGGAGCTCATTTTCAAGGAGGGCGAACTCTACGTAAGTAACACGACTGACGACTGGCGACTGACTCCAACTACCCACTTTCCTTATCATGGCCATACATTGCCTGGCGCTGCACTCAGCTAATTTGTGGCACACATCGAGTGGCTCAGCTTTCAGTTGCTGCTCGAAACTGAAGCTAACACGATTTTAATCAGTTTTGTGTGGCCTCGTTAGGCACGTACATGACAGACGCTCAAGTGATTGGGAGTGTGCGATAAGCGAGCCAATGCTTCCGCCTCCGACTGTTCCTCTATGCCACATACAGTATGCCCGATAGTCCCTGTCTGTGTGTCTGCTTATCTACATTATACACTTGCATTGGATACCATAACTTTGTTGTTCTATATGTCAGATATGTTGGACTCTGTCGCAAACATGTGAAATTCATTTTATGATTTATTGGCAGATGTTTTATTTTAAAAATCTATTTAAATTATATATATTATAAACTAGTAGTTTAGAGAGCATATATTAATGTAAACACAACATTTAACAACAGTGTGTAGTTCAAGCTAAGTGAGATTACTTATAACTTTTAGTGTGTTAAATTTAAGAGATAATGTAAAATCGTTTACATTCGCTCATTATACTAAAAATATTTATGTTTATTTATTTTTGTGGTGTTAATATACTTTGAAGCCTTTATTTCGAGCTCATTATTTTCTTTTCTGCTAGGTTAAATTCTTTCTTATGATATATACTAAAATTTCTTAAGAGAGAACAAATTATTGAATATCGTACGTTTAAGTCTAAGAAATGTCTGTTGTCAAGTGCGAATATGTTTAAGTCTAACATTCGCTTCTTTCTTATCGCATTTTTCCTATCGACTATCTACCTAGTTTGACATTCGCATTTTGATCCCCATCTATTATGAATCATTAGCTTTTATGTGCTGTATTTTCAACATCTTTCGAATTCTAAATTCAATAAAAGTCCAAAATAGAAAATTGAGCAGCAATGCTAGACATCACTTTCATCTGTCAAGCCTTAAGCGTATTTAATCTTCGGCTATCATTGTTTATTATTCTTCTCCTGTTCAAAATAAAGTTGTATGGGTGTGCGCACGCTTCTTCTTAGTCTCCTGCCTTACATACACACTCATATATATACATATATTTTATGCACATATGAGCGCACGCTTCATTAAGCAGCCATTGGACGCAATTGAAGCGTGAAAATTACAATTGTAACTCATATGCAATAAAACGTTTAATGAGGCCAAAATATCAACTTGAAAACTGAGTGACTTCTTGAGTTGGCGCACCTTAACCTTAACTGTTATATGAATAAATTTCGTAGAGCTGGCAAAAGGTGGACATCAACACGGCGATGTTTCCGCCGGATATAACGCCGCTCATTCTGGCGGCGCACAAGAATAACTTTGAGATATTGCGAATACTGCTGGATCGAGGGGCCGCCGTGCCTGTGCCTCATGACATACGGTAAGTTGGCCCCGCTTCCTCGCGGGTTATCATTAATCTTGGCTCGTTTAGCTGCGGCTGCGAGGAATGCGTGCGTCTCATGGCTGAGGATTCGTTGCGGCACTCGCTGTCGCGCGTGAATATCTATCGTGCGCTCTGCAGTCCATCGCTCATTTGCCTCACCTCGAGCGATCCCATCTTAACAGCCTTTCAACTGTCCTGGGAGCTGCGCAATCTGGCTTTAACCGAGCAGGAGTGCAAGCTGGAGTACATGGACCTAAGGCGTCAGTGCCAGAAGTTTGCGTGTTGCCTGCTGGATCAAACACGTTCTTCCAACGAGCTGGCCATTATACTAAACTATGACCCCACTATATCCAGCTATGAGCCGGGTGATCGCATGAGTCTCACGCGCCTTGTTCAGGCCATATCCTACAAGCAGAAAAAGGTATGATCATATTTCGATAATCAATGTGAGAGCAATATTTACTGTTCAAGGTTTTTTCTTTTATATTCTATTATATTGTATTGCAATTCACTTTTGTATTACCGACAGATCATTCTTATATCAGACAGATTTTATTGTTGAGAATGCAATTTGCATGTCAATTATATTTTTGAGTATTTTCTTGATATGGGAAAGCAAGGCTTTGTCAACGTGTATGGAGCAGGCAGATGGTGGCTTGCTAGACCTCATAATGATGAGCTGAGTCGGTTTAGCCCTCTCCGTCTGTCCGTATGTATGATCCCATGGGTCCCAGAACTATGAAAGCTATATATTTTCTAAAAAAATTTCGATAATTAACCATTTTAATACCATAGAAGAAAAACCTTTTAACAGTTCTTAAATTAATGGCTCGCAGAGCTAGAGTTTCCAAACATAAAAAATTCCAACTATATGTATGTATATGTAAACTAAACTAAACTAAACTAAACTATCGATGTTTATTATATAAAGAGACGAAGTTATATTCTTTCCATTCTTTTTTGTAACAAAAATATAACTTAACTGAGAAACCGAGAGCTTTGCTAATGCTAAGGCTAAAATGTTGATACTAGGTAATTCTATTTAGGAACGCAGATTAGTTTGGGTAAAAGGTATTTCCATGTGGGACAGTCGGCTGTACCGGTTTTAATCTGAGCTTGGGCTGTCCATATGTTCATCAATCTCAGCTGATGGCTCAGTTGCCAGTAAGCCGCTTTGTGTCTTACATAGACTATTGTATCTCGACAACGCTATTGTATCACAGAGATACTTTTGCAGTTCAGGGGCGCCATTGTGTGCTGTGGCTTTTTTTTTTTGTATCTGAAAGACGCACTTTGTTTTTAAGAGTTGCTTGTGCATGCCGTTTCAACATCTTGTTTGCAGTTTGTGGCCCATTCGAACATTCAACAATTGCTGTCATCGATTTGGTACGACGGACTGCCCGGGTTCAGGCGCAAGGGCATCGTCGACAGATTTATCTGCATAGCGCAGGTGGCACTGCTGTTTCCGGTCTACTGCTGCATCTATATGTTTGCGCCGAACTGTCGAACGGGTCGACTGATGCGAAAACCGTTTATGAAATTCCTCATTCATGCGTCCTCCTACGTGTTCTTTTTGTGTGAGTATAGGGCGGGACAAGCGCCAATCGGGGTCGTGGGTCAAGTGAGCCGTTTATGCTATAATAACTGGGGCAGAGCCAGAGCCAAAGCCAGAGCTCATATTCTCACTGTTTACCTTGCAGTTATCCTCATATTGGTATCTCAGCGGGCGGACGATGATTTTGTGCGGCTCTTTGGCACGGCTCGCATGAAGGCCGAGCTGGCCGAGCAGGAGCAACGGCAGCGAGGTCAGGCGCCCAGCAAACTGGAGCTGCTCGTGGTGCTCTATGTTATTGGGTTCATGTGGGAGGAGATCCAGGAGATTTTCGCTGTGGGCATGCAGAACTATTTGCGTAACATGTGGAACTTTATTGACTTCCTGCGCAACAGCCTCTACGTGAGTGTCATGTGCTTGCGGTAAGTTCACGTTCAACTGCGAACGTCAGCCACCAGCTAACCATTTTTAATGAACCCCGCAGCGCCTTCGCCTACATTCAGCAGGCGACGGAAATCGCGCGAGATCCGCAGATGGCCTACATTCCGCGAGAGAAGTGGCACGACTTTGACCCACAGCTGATTGCCGAAGGTCTGTTCGCGGCGGCGAATGTCTTTTCCGCCCTCAAGCTGGTGCACTTGTTCAGCATCAATCCGCACCTGGGCCCGCTGCAAATATCGCTGGGGCGCATGGTCATTGACATCGTCAAGTTCTTCTTCATCTACACGCTGGTGCTGTTCGCCTTCGCCTGTGGGCTGAATCAGCTGCTCTGGTACTTCGCGGCGCTGGAGAAGAGCAAGTGCTACGTGCTGCCCGACGGCGAGGCGGACTGGACCTCGCACGGCGACTCCTGCATGAAGTGGCGACGCTTTGGCAAGTCAGTCCAGTCATTCAGTTAATTAAAGGGCGTATGTAATCCTAACTGGTCCTGCCTTGCAGCCTCTTCGAGTCATCGCAGTCGCTGTTCTGGGCCAGCTTCGGCATGGTCGGCCTGGACGATTTCGAGCTGACCGGCATCAAGTCCTACACTCGGTTCTGGGGCCTGCTCATGTTCGGCTCGTACAGTGTCATCAATGTGATAGTTTTGCTGAACCTGCTCATCGCAATGATGTCCAATTCGTACGCCATGATTGATGTGAGTCGCCGAAGTGGGAGCACCACTGGCCAGTGGCTTCATTAATGTCATTGATTGCGTGATTTGCAGGAGCACTCGGACACCGAGTGGAAGTTCGCACGCACCAAGCTCTGGATGAGCTACTTCGAGGACAGCGCCACTCTGCCGCCGCCGTTTAATGTGCTGCCCTCGGTTAAGTGGCTCATTAGGGTGTTCAGAAAGTCCAGCAAGGCCATTGATCGACAGCGCTCCAAGGTAAGCCCCACTTAACGAAGCCCACCCTGACTGTTTCGCTCAAATTGTTTTACTCCCTATTCTTGCAGAAACGTCAGGAGCAGGAGCAGTACAACAAATACGACAACATCATGCGCTCGCTGGTCTGGCGCTATATCTCGGCCATGCATCGCAAGTTTGAGAACAATCCGGTTACTGAGGATGACATCAACGAGGTCAAGAGCGAGATTAGCACGATGCGCTATGAAATGCTGGAGATATTTGAGAACAGCGGCATGGACGTGTCCTCAGCCAATAAGAAGGAGAAGCGTAAGTGCGCACAGTCGACTACTTGACCCAAATATAAGGCAGATATATGTGTATAATACATACTCAACGCAGATCCGCGACCTCGTCGCATGAAAGTCTGGGAGCGACGGCTCATGAAGGGCTTCCAGGTGGCACCGGTGCAGGCCAGCAGCGAGCCGGAGCTGCTCGGCAACGTGAACGGCGAGGGCGAGATGCGTGAGGTCAAGGTCGAGTCGGTGCCCTCGAGGCCGGCCAAGGAGACGGCGCGCGAGCGCTTTCAGCGAGTGGCACGCACTGTGCTGCTGCAGTCGAGCACACACAAGTGGAATGTGGTGCTGCAGGGCACGCTGCAGAACTCGCAGATTGGCCGCAGCACCAAGCATCAGCGCAGGAGTCTGCACAATCTGGGCAAGGCCATCGAGGAGGCCAGAAAGTGAGTTTCTCTGCAGCAATCGTAATGAATGATTCTAATTAAATGCTCTCTAGGCTCATTCTGCTCAACCCGGGCTGCGCGTCGGGTCGCGAGTCGCCCATTCGTATTGAGTTCGAGGACGAGAAGACCAGCACGCTGCTGGAACTGCTCAATCAGATCAGCGAGGAGATCAACCGGCCTCGGCGATCAATCAAGCCCTGCTGGCGTCCCCCCCTGAGCACTGCGCCCGCCCGTGCAATGGCCGCCGGCAATGACTGGTCCAGATCCCACACGGCACCGGAACTGCATGTGAATCGGATGTCGGCGCCTCAGCCACAGCCTCAGCCACAGCCTCAGCCACAGCCTCAGCCGGCGCCAAGTCGTGTCAGCAATCGCACACGCGAGCTACCGCTGTGTCCAAGTAAGCTGGTCACGGCTGCTGCACCCACCGCCAAAAAGACGGCGCCGTCTGCCCCACACGTCTCACACGCTCAGCATGCCCCACCGCCTGCAGCCCAAGCCCCAGCAACAGCCATTGTCAGCAACAGGGCCAGAGCGACGATGCCCTTCTCTGTGGAGCTGGGCCTAGGCAGAGGTAGCTTACATCGCGTGCGGCCCAGCCATTCTAATGCCTTCGATATACATGTCGTGGACTTGGATGAACGCAGTCCAAGTAGCACTGCACTTGATACGGACAACATGTCCGATGTCAGCTCAGTGCTAAGCATGAGTCCCAAGCGGCCAAATCCTTAAATGCGTCGTTTGCGTGGCCCCTTGTGATAAGTCTTCTGCCTCAGAGCGAAGCAGGCTCCGTCTTCTGTGCCACTTACGGCGTATACCAAGCCATCAAATATCATATATTCTATGAATAATACAAAACTTATATACAAACCCACATTGTAAGTCAAATGTCTTTTATGGTTTTCATTTCATTTTTATTTTTGCATTCATTGGCATTTATTACAATTTTGAGTTTATTTATTCTCACGTAATTGCCATGAAGAAATGAGAACAATTTCAATTGGGATTCGACTTTTAAAACGAAGTGTAACTTACAACACCCTGTAAAAAACGAGAGTGGTACAGATGTGGGAGATCAAGAAAAAATATTCATGTTGATTCCCATATTGATCAATTTATGAAATATTAATTCATATTTATAAAATTATTTAAATTAATTGCTTTCTAACATCATTAATATCTTTAAATTAACTTGATATACCTAGAAACAAATCTCTGTAAAATTAAGATTTAAAATAAATAAAAATAAATATTTAAATATGTTTTTTTTATTAAACGAAAGTGTATATATATATATTTACTTATTATTAATACTTGCAAGTTTGTTATTCACTAAGCGTCAAGACATATCTGATGAATTCACATCAATAGATTATGCAGACATTTGACTAAATAGGGACACGCTCCTTTAAATTTCACATACTAACTGCGCCTTGAACTGTGCATGCCTCACTTAGAAGTACTACACTTGGCTAATGGGCTCGCCAATATAGACATTTACATATAATCGCATGGTCTGGACGATGGCAATAGACACGCGAATGCGAACTCATGCCGAGGGCGACCCTTCCGGCTGGTTGATTTTTTATACCATCTGCGCCCGGCTGGCAAGGCAAAACGTGCGTAAATTCTTAAGCTGCCAGCATTAAACGCAATAAAGACAGAACAACATAAACAAGTCGCCCGGAGAGCTAAACACCGCTCTTAGCCGCCGGCCATTGAGCAAAATGAAGCGAAACAAGGAGACGGGGAGTTGGGCAGGGAAATTACAAATTCAATTTGATGTCATATCAATTGATTTTGCGATACATCTTGTTGCCTTTGTCGTTGACAAGCTGCAAACTCAGTTCAGCTCAGTTGTGGGGGTATTCCCCACCTATTCACCCACATACATACTACATATATACGAGTTTTGTTTTGTTTTTTTTGTTTTTTTTGTTTTTTGGCTGGCTTTTTCCCTGTGCCTGGCATTTGATTTTGATGACGCGTGGCACTTTTGAAATTTATGCGCTACTCTAAACACACTTTGTATGCGGCCAATGCCATGGCAAACATGACGAAGAATCCAAGTGGATGCCACAGGATGTGTGTTTGTGTATGTGTGTGTGTGTGTGTATGTATGTTCTGCATGAAATTTGAAGCTTTTAGCTGATTCGCTCTGCTAGTAGGGGATAAACGCAGGTATTTTGAGCACGCGCCGAAAAACAAGAAATAAATAAAACAAGTAAGAAAACCCTAGTCGAGAGCGCTCGACTAGATACTACCCTGAACCAAACTAATAGAAAAGCACATTTAGTATGATTCAAATTTCAATTTCGATGTATTTAAAAATATAAATGAAATAGAAAACTCATTTAATTAAATATATAAAAATTTTGAAACAAT
>NW_022045959.1:222644-238159 GCF_001654015.2 Drosophila navojoa
TATATATATATATATATATATATATATATATATATATATATATATATATATCTATCTGTCTGTATATATTTATATAGTGAGAGAGAAAGAGAGGGAGAGTGTAGAAGGACAATGACCACGCTTTGAGTGTCGCCGTCCTTTGTGCGCTATTTGGCACAGCTGAAATAATTAAGGTGCATATTGGAATGGCAATGGATGCGAGTGTATTGATATATTGACTGCAATTTGTGACAGCTAGCATAAGGGAATGAGATAGGAAAGAGCAGAAGGCGAGGACATATTGCTTGTGTAAATCTGTCACGTGCTCTCAGCAGAAAGTAAAATAAGTTTAATGAGTTTTGCATGCAGCTGACACGCAGCAATAAAGCGTGATATAGGAGCGGGGTAACAGGGAACAGGGCTTGCTGTCTGTCGGTATACGGTCCGCTGGCGTCTTGCGTCGAAGTGGCATGCGGCATGCGGCATGTGGCATGTGGCAAGTGGCAAGTGCCAAGTGCCAAGTCATCATTATCGTCAATAAAAGCTGTCGCACATGTCTCGCCTTGACTGGAGTGCATGTTGTTCTTGTTGTCCTTGTCATGTCCTTGCCGAGCCGAGCTGTTGAAAACTTTTAATGCGCAGTCCCCACTATAAAGTACAAACAAAAGTCGCTAAGTGCGCTAGCTTAACTCTATCATTTTAACACGCTCTCCTTTCAGCTCTCTGCCCATTGTGCTGCGGCTCTCAACAACGACGATTATAATGATAATTTGCTGCTGACAGAAATTGTTAAAATAATTATATGCGCAAATCAGCTGAGAGCCGCACACGTACCACGCGTGGTATGATTGATGAATATCATCCAGTTCAAAGCTCCTCACTCACAGATGCACACACATCTCTGTGGTTTACCCCTGTAGCTGTTGAGCTGATGGGTTAATAATAGATTTCTGCTCATATAGACATGAAATTAGGGTTTTTTTCGTTGCACATATTAAATTGATTGCCGTGTGAAAATAATATTGATATTAATATTCAGAATTAAGCAAATGTTTTTCTGACTTTTACTTTAATGAAATTAAATTTTATCTCTTATCTGAATGAATTGGAATTGGGAATTGCTGATGATATATTATTAGTGTTAAAATATCCTTCGATTTTGCAGTATTTTCTATTAAATTAATATGGTTAATGTTGAGCGCATTACATTTCTATGCAGGATGTTCTAAGCATCAAAATATATGTATATATATTTTTTTTTAGAAAAATGTTTACTATACTATATTTGGACTATTAGCTTGGGCGAACTTGGCCCAAATTGTATACTCATTAACATATTGGGCGTATTTGCATAAATATATGATTATATACAATGATCTGGCAAATAGGAATAATCAGTGAACTTCGTAGCTATTTTTTTCATGCCCATTAGAAGAATTTCGGGTCTGCCTTGGTAACAGAAAATTTGAAAATATTTAAGCTTTTATAAATTTTAAACTGTTTTTGCGCTTAATGAATTGATAATAAAATTTAAAGATTCATATTCCTTGAAACATATATATTTAAAAAACTTTATATATTATTAATAATTCATATAATAAAATACAAAATATTAATTATTAAAATATACATGGTAATTTTTATATTGGAATACCCATAAAACATTTTGTAAATAATTATATTTAAAAATATATATATCTTTTAATGCAAATAATATAAAAATCGAAACATGATCTGCAGCTAGTAATAGATGTAAATAATTATATTTAAAAATATATATTATTAATGCAAATACGTTGAACGGTATAGATATTATAAGAGCAGTCTCATCGGCATTTACCGTTCAAGTCTCACTTTTCGCTCTGTTTAAGCAGCTATAAATGTTCATAACACCATTTCGGATAAGTTGCAGCTTATCTCTGCATAATCTGTGTACTCACCATGCATATTAGCTGTCTGATAGGCAGGTGGGGGAGGCAATGTGATGGCCTCCAGAGTGGATGTTGCTGCCGTCAGGTCGACTGCCGTCGCCGTTGTCGTTGTCGTTCCCGTTCCCGTTGCTGTTGCCGTTGCTGCTGGCGCAGCATCCAGAGTGCTCAGCAATCGATGCTGTTGCTTGGCAGCGGGCTGCAAGTGTATCGTATGATACTTGACCAATGGCTGAGCGCAGTTGCTTGTGCTGCCCGTGGCAGACGCGAATGGAAAGTAAATTGTGGCCGTGGCTGGAGCATAGCAATTCTGAGGGCCTCCTGCTGCCAGGGGCATAGTGGGTGCAGCAGTAAAACGCAGCATGCTGCTCGGCACGGCGACAAAATTTGGAGGCTGCTGCTGTTGCTGGTGTTGTCGTGGCAATGTTGTTGTCGATAATTGCTGCTGCTGCTGCTGTGATGCGTTAATGTATTGCTGACGCTGGTGCTGCTGTTGCTGCTGCCGCTCCTGCTGCTGTTGTTGTGGCAACGGTGCATATTTCAGCAACGCATTGCCAGTCGTTGTTGTTGTCATTAGCATGACATCAGGCTGCTGCTGTTGCTGCTGGTAAAACTGCTGCTGCTGCTGTTGCTGCTGCTGCTGATTCAACTTGCTTGGCATCGCATTGCGCAACAATTGACAGGCATCTGCTGGCCGCAGGACAATGGCGCGAGTGCAGTCGAAAAAGAGGACATATGAATGTTGATTAACGATTTGCCAATTGTTAAGCTGACAATTCAATTCATAACTATGCGCCCAACCAGCCCCTCTCAGCCAACCGCCTGGATCCTTTGTCACCTACCTTCGCCTTGTTCCAGCGACAGCTTGCGCTTCATTGTTGTCGCAGCCTCCGACGTCGTCCCTCTCACTTGGCCACACTCATACCGTTCGCAGAGAATCGTTTCGCTGCTGCAGCCTTTGCAGTTCGCCTGCAATTAAGCGGGATAATTTTATTAATGCCGCACAGCCGCATTGTCAAGTGAAGATATGAATAATTGTAATTGCAGTTCATATATACGTATACACGAGTTGGTAATGCAAATTTAATACCTTTATACACTTATTTAAATATACGATGAATTTCCTCAAGTTCAATTTGCTGTCACAAGTGTTTGCATTAAGCTCTCCTTATCTATTGTCAACGCAATGTGCCAGTTCTGCGTCCGATAGGTGGTTAAGTTCATGCTATCAAATTAAGAGTTGGCAAAACATGAAGGTTGACAAACATTTGGACAGGCAGATAAGGTAGCTTTTCCTTGTAAAACATGAAAAGTTTAATTGAAGGATCTAAGCAACGAATTCTGTGTCATTTACGTGATTAAATGCCGACACGAAAGCCGCTCATCTCGTTTCTAATTAGGCCAAAGGGCTGCCAGACAGACCGATTCGAGGACCGCAACACAATTAACTTTAACAATCTGCACAACACTTGGGATTTTCACCTTTATTTGGTTACCTTTAACAATCGCCGGGTACTGCTATAAAATCTCAATGAAATTGTAATTGACACATTTGAAAAGCTTGCAGCTTAATACCCATTCATTCATACTCTCAAGCTGATATCCTCGCTCTAATCTTTGTTGCGGTCCTCGCTCAACGTTGCGTGCTGTTATGCGAAGCGTTGTCATGTTGCTATCATGTTAGTTGCGGTTCTGTGGCAGCATGATGAGATGCTGACGCAACCACACACACACACACACACACACACACACACACTTGCATAACTCAAATGATTTGCCAGTGTGAGCTTGCGGCTGGCCAAAAAACCATTTACAGTGTGCGTCATGATAATTGCAAAGGCAACAGCCACGACGAAGGATAACGAGCTGGGTGAAGACGGAAATACCAAATGCCAAAATGCTAAAGGCCAAATGCCAAATGCGAACGGTCAACATGCTGATAATAAGTCAAGCGATGAACGCATATGGCCCTTACGTTAACCGCAGGGCTTATCAATTGCCAGCAGGTCAAAGGGCACGGAAAAGCTTCTCGTTAAAGCAACAGCAGCAGCAGTAGTCGTAGCAGCTGTGATTTGCTTAGATTGAATTAAGCCCTAATGAGTCGTTAAATGAAAGTTATGGAATCCTTTTTCCACACTATGTATACTATGTATTCGATTCAGCCAAGCTCAACATTCGCACTCTATGCAAATTACCTTTCGTCGGCAGCAAATGCGAAAAACTTGTTGAACAACTACCAAACACGTCTCGGCCTAAGAGCGACGCGAGTTGAGACTCGTAAAGTGCATAGCGAGCAGCATTTTTTATCGCAATGTGCTGCATGAGGCAACAATGCGTCATCATGCTGGAAAAATTTTTGCTTTTCACTACAACTAAAAAAAAAAAAATGCTTGAAAAAGCATAGTTCCATTTTTCGAATATACATATTTAAGGTATAAGAGAAAAATTGAAAAATAAAATGTAAAATTCCACATAAATTAAATTTTAATAAATTTTAATCTTTTGTTGTGTTCCTTGAATTTAAATTCAGTATGTGGTAAGTTGTTAATAGAAATAGAACTTATAAAGTTTTTAAAGACCATTACACTTTTTAAATGCATTTCGGTTAAAATTTCATGTAAAACTTTATAGAATGTTATATGAAAAGATTAGAGAAAAAGAAGGAAATTTGAAATTAGGATACAAGTTAAATCTATACAAAATGGCGTATAACTCCTTGAATTTAAATTCTTAGTACAATAAATAGTTTATGTACTATAAAATAATATAAAATCTTTAATGCCGATTTAATTCAAAATTAAGGTACAACACACAATAAAATTAAGATTTATTAAAAAACTCAAACGACGAAAAACAATAAAAAATTTAAATGTTTGATATTGAGCTTATATTCATTAGTAAGAAAGTAGTAAACGGACGGAAAGACGATAGACGACAGACGGACAGGGCCAAATCGACTCAGCTCGTCGCCATGATCAAGAATTTGATCTGATTTCCCATTTTCAATGGGTTCAGGGTATAAGAATAAATAATCAAGCAGATAATAATGTCGCAATCAAACGTATTCAAGAAATTAAAAGCCGACTAAAAGAAAGGTTTTGGCGAATATTGAAAGTTTGATGAGCATTGCAAGAATATTCTATATAATAGAAAAGTCTATTTGAAACTTTGCATTCGCCGCCCGTTATATTTGGAAAGTTTTTAATAAATGAATTGCTTGATAATGTCCTCAAGTGGTAGTCAATTAGTTTTCCATTTCTTGAAGTATTCGGGTTATGTATGAGTTTCGGAATTGCCCCAGCCCCATCGGAAACACAAGCAAACAGTTTCCAGCACTTTCCCGCAGCGGCTCATAAAAAAATCAATTACATTTCGCATTGTGCAGCGGAAAATGAAAAGTTATTGCACGCTTTTAGCCTGGCCAGCGTAATTTGCAGGTCCGAGCCGGGCAAAACTTTGCGCTGAAGCATTTTTAAAGTGAACGCAAACTCATTTAATTTACTTAGCTTGGCACTTTACGTGGCCTTTAACCAGGCAGGGGCGCAAGTCAAATTGCAACTGGCGTCAAAGTTTCGACCATGCTCAAATTGTCAGCCTTTAAGGCTGACAAAGTTCGCAACTTGGCCGCGGCCAAAGTTTCTATTCATTGAATCCAGTGCTCTCTCCGTACTGCACCGCGTTGCACTCTAAAGTAAAGGTTAATGTTTATGTTAATGAATTTCAACCAAAAGCCAAATTAAATAGTAATATTTTAAGTGACAAACAAAATGCTGCAGCTCGTTCAGTCCAGTGCAAACCGCAATTCAGTTATTTTGTATTTGGCTGTTATTGTTGTTGATATTCTGGCGATTCACTCTGCTTTTTTTTTGTTATTATATCTTCCAATTAAACAGAAATTTCTGCAACCAAGAGCAAACGAACGTGCAAAAATGAGTGACATAAATAAAAAAGATAAAAAAACAAGTTCCGATTGTCTGATGGTAAATCAACTTTGCAAATGTCCGCTTGAGCTGAAAATTTGTGTTTTTGATGTGCTAGCAAATACTCTACATGTATGTGCAGATGCTAATTTTTTGAAATTAGGTTGCTATATGTTTTAAAACTATTTAATTGGGTAAACTTACAATGGCAGGTAAATAAATTAATTAAACAAACAAGTATTACATATTTTATAACATAAAATATATTTATATTTATGTTTATGAACATATATATGTATAAATGAATATGTATATGTATGAATATGATGACGCGATCCTGATGCCCCATCAGCTATGATATATATACATATATATTATGTATATGGTTATCATAGATGATAACGCAATCCTGATGCCCCATTCTTGCTGATTGAATTAATTTGTCTATTCCTACAATTCCAGTCACCGATATCTACAGAATTTTTCGATCTCAGATAATGACAGAGAGAATATGAGAATATGAAGAATATGCATGTCATTTAGAATTTTCTCAGAAGGCTTGATACCAGTGACAGTTTTTGTCCATGCTCTCATGTAAAACCAATTATTCATTCACATTTCATTAATACGTGAACGTGAATACATTCTGTGTTTGTAATATGTCGTAGGTACTGTTATATTTGTTTGTTTTTGACATTAATTTGTATAAATTATTTATTAGATTAAGGATTTGTTCCCATCGAACCCACTTGACCTGTGAAACAAATACAAAGATAACATGTCAGAACTTCTGACTCAGAAAACAATTTAAATCGAATTCGTGTCAGCTCAAGAAATCCCGATCTTGAGGCGAATCAGGAGATGCATAACCAGGCCGTACTCTTGATCGAAGATATGTGTTACCTCATATGCGGTAGTTTGTTAGTTAGGTTAATAATGCCAGCGTCAGATCGTGGAATGAATGATGCATTTAATAGAGAATCGGAACGTGAACTTGAACGTGAATATGATCCACAAGAACTAATCCAATCAGTTCAAACGAATGAATCTTAAGCAGAGGGCCATTGTTAGACGGAATTAAAATTGGCATGTAATCTTCAAACTATTGAACAACGACATGTAACAAAGACATGTAACATATAGTAATTCCCAGATCTACTGCTGCCGACGAATTTAACGCTTGCCTCAAAGCATCAAATCTGTGGCGATATGTAACCAAACTTCAACTGTCTGTAAATATGAGAGTTGATGATTTCTCGAAGCGATTGCTGAATATCGGTAATGGCCGTGTTCCTGTTGACGAATCGAGCGGTTTGATTTCATTTACTCCAAATTTTTGCAATTTCGCTCATCAAAAGATGAGCTTATCAATAAAATATTTCCGGATATGAGTGGCTCGGTAAAACGAAGAATGTCGTTTACCACAAGATGCTTGAATGAAAATCTGATTAATAAATTAATCAGAGTGTATGTTTTCATCATCATTCATCAAAAATAATATATTGTTCAGCTTAAAGGTAACACGACATTCTTTGACTGTTAGGTGGTACGAAGTTCGCCGAATAAGTTAATTGTTCATATATGAGCTTTATAAATGTATATATTAATGTGATAATATATCGGTTATTCGCGCACATTGAATCAATGAATGAAGTACGCTTCCATTGTAGTTTTCTAAATGCAATAAGAATAAAGCAGAAAACGAAATGAGAGTAACTGTACTTAGTATATGGAAAACTGTAATCACGTAGCCTTTCTCTGTGATTGCTGAGACTTCAAATAGTAAAGCCAACTCAATTTAAATTAAATGACTACGATAAAAAAACCTATATGTTTAATGAGCGCAAAAAAATTTTCTTTTTCATGTAAATATAATATAAACAGGCTCAAGGCTTACTGTAGCTTCTAAATAAATAAGTCGCCAACATATAAAAAGTAAGCCATAACATTGCTACCAAATTGATAAACTTGCCCAAAACTAACATATCTCTCTCTCTCTCGCTTTCTCTCCAGCTTGTGTATGTACCTCGTACATCAGAGGAGGAAATACCCTCCGAAAGTAAAGCAGAATTCATAGCTCAGAGTTTAATAAAAATGTCAGTGAGAGCCGTGGATGGTAAACAAATGACTTACAAAAGTTGAGCACGAATGCACAAAACATGCAAACAGAAGGTCGAGGGACCATCACCCTCCGATTTCAGACGGGTCTACAAATTATATATGTATATGGCGTGCGGAGAGAACGCGACAAGCAACTTTTTTGTTATCACAGAAAATAAAAAAACGTAGCCTGATTTGATTTTACACACACAGATACACAATAAAAAATAAAGGAAAAACAAGAGGGAGCAGCAAACAATCTAGACAGTTCCCAATCTGTGGCACGATCCCAAAAACTTCCCTTTTTCGTTTTTTGCTCAAATCAATTACAAACTTTCAGTTTTCTGCTGAAAGCCGAGAAAAAACGACGAATCAAGTCCGGCTGCAAACCCAAAAATGGGTCTGAAAACTTAAAAGGTTTCTGTTGTCTTAATTAAAAATATGTTTTGCCCTATCGAAATTCAAATCCATACTGAAACCTAAGTGCACAAGTCCAAGGCTAAAGTGGTGGGCAACAGGAACGCTGGAAGCTTTAAGATAAACTTAAGTGGATTTTCAATAAGAGCTCGGAATATTTTACAAAAACATTTATAGCCAATTAAACGTTCAATTAAAAAAAGAAATTATATAAAACGGAAACTTTGTGAATATTATTATTTTAAGGACTTCCCGAAAATAAGTTTCCATCGAACTTTATCGCATTTCAACATAATCTTGCTTTTATAACAAACATTATACAAAATATAGCTTGAATAGTTGCAGCTAAAAGTAACTTTCGCATTTTAACAACTGACTGCGAAAATCTAAAAAAAAAAAACTACATGCACAATGCAAGAGAAGCCAGAATATTTCACGTAGCTTTAGTTACAGCAGACGGAGAAAAGTTTAAGCGTAAAAATGTGAGCAGCCAGTGAAAGTTTTTCGCCAACAAAAGCGCTTCCTTTGGCCGTTGGCCGAGGCTGTGGCTATCAGCGACTATACAGCAATGGAGGAGGCAGTACTTTATACGGCAAACAGCTTAGCCACGATTTTGAGATACACAGTTCACTGTTTTATGGCAACTGTGCGAGAACTTTGACTGCCATGCCAATCGAATTAAGACCCACAAAAGTTGCATCAGAAATCGAACAATATCAATCATACGCACTGTTTGACTTACCCCATTCCCAGCGCATTGACGTCGCTTTGTCAGTGTGCCCGTCGTCATCGTCGTTCCATTCTTTTCCCCTCCAGAGTTCCGGCTGCGCTGCAGCTGGCAGCAGAGCCGCATGTAGGTGCACTGCAGCGCCTCAGCGAGCAGCGCTCCCAAGCTCGACAAACACATCAGCATCAAAGGGACCCCGATGAGCGCATAGAAGATGGTCGCCAGCTTCCCAGCAGCTGTGCGCGGCGTCAGGCTGCCATGGCCTATAGAAGAGAAGAAAATGGATTCGCGTTAATATACTCAATTCCATATTCTATTACCTATGCATCCGACTATCTTCATGAAACTTTCAGATTATGATTATGGCAAGGATATGCATGCATTTGCCAAAGCGAACTTCTCTAGTACGTAGGCGTTCTGCTAACTACAGTTGGGGCTTACCGACTGCGGAATGCTCAGGTTTTCTCGGCTTCCCCCGCCCCTACTGGGTGTAGATATATCCGCCATAGCGAATTTCAGCTTTCTAGCTCATCAACTGATATTATTTCTGTCATATCGGAAAATTTTTGCCACGACCCTAGTGGGCGGATCGGGGATAGACACGAGTATATATTCCGAATTTCAAGTCTCGAACTTCAATAGCGCCGAAATAGACGGCATTCATTCACATTCGTGATTGAGTAGAAAAATTTAATATTTAATATTCAACATTCAATATTCAATATTGTAATGTTTATATTATTAAATTTTACATTATATTATTTATTGTAGTTACTTTATTTATTAAATAAATTGCTTTAATAAAATTTGGTAAATTATATTCCTCATTAGTAATAATATTATTTATAACTATCCCTAGATTACGCATACCATTTAATTTGGTTTTTAATTATTGCTTCCCTGATCATTAAATTGTTAGCTTTTATTATTGGGATACTTTCAAACACTCAAAAGTATTAAGTTTTGCCTAGAAATCGACTTAATCCATTTAAGAAGATTAGCACAAAGTAGGTTTGTTTTTATTCATCCTCTGCTAGGCTGCATCACTTGCTGAAGTCCACCCAAATAATCTGATTTAAATTTAAACACCTAATTGATTCATGTAACGGCCTGCTTGAGCAAATTAATCCTATTTTTGCCTTATCCTTAAAAATTTCCCCGCCAAAATTAAGTTTTGAATACGATGCACCTAGTTAAACAAAAACACTTAAGCTGCTCTTAATTTGCTTGAGTATTTGCAGCCGCTGCTGTCGAATAACACTTCATATTACTATATACGTATATGCATGGGTATGTATAGAGGGAGATAGAGTTTTGTTGGCACAGTAAGCAGCAAGCACAGACAAGAGAAGAGGCTTTAACCATATGCAAATATTTTGGTAGGGCCCACTGGGCGTATACATAATATGTATGTTGCCTTGCCTATGGCTGGCATCGATGTTGCTATTGCTGATGGCCCCACTGCAATGTAAATATTAGCTGTTATTACAGCCCCCTGCGATAAAACCAAAATGCCCGGAGATGATTGTAAATGCAAAGCAAACAGAGTGGCTCGAAATAAACAACAAACAGCTAAGCCTGCGACTTCAAAGGTGGCTCAAAAACGTTGTTTTGATACTCACCAATTGTTGTTATCACAGTCACTGAGTAGAGCAGCGCCTCGCTAAACGTCCAGCTCTGCGTGTCGCCAGCGTCGTAGCCAAAGTGCCCCAGCGCACTGGCACTGGCGCTCGCCCCAGGTCCCGCCACGGCGCCAGCTGCGCCGCCGGGACGCGTGGCAGCTACGATGGAGCCCTCGAAGCGGCGCAGCTGCTCGTGCACCAGCATCGTCCAATTGCGCTCATACAGCACGTTGAGTTTCTCTGCAATGGGACATAACAATTAAAGCATAAATAATTGGGTCAAATGCATTTGAGGCTCCCTCAGTTTGGCGAGTGGCCAAGGGTACTTGGAAAAAACACTTGGATGCAACCTTTGTAATTATGCGATTTCGTGGAAAGTGCATTGATATTCCTTAAGTTCCAGCAGCGCAGCTTTTGCGTCAGCCAAGTGTCGCCCAGCAACGCCAGCCACGCTAGCCACGCCTCCTGCTTTCGACATTGCTTGGCTTGTCTTGGGGGCGATATTCGCATTTGATTTTGATTTTGGTTTTGCCTTCACAGCAAATTGTAGAGGTTGGTGGCTGCCGCAACTTGTTAACAACAACAATCGTTAACGACGCCCTCTTGACGCCATTTGGCCTTGGCCATGCCTCCACAGCCACCCCGGAGGCGTCATTCAGACCCACGAGCGACTGCATCCATTTCAGCCAGAAATGAAACACTCAATACTCTGGGTCCTTGTATTGGCAGCTAGAGATCCTTGCCAGATGTAAATACCACAGCAAATGTGCTTCGTGTTCAAGTCGAGTTCCTCCACAAACAGACATAGATATACATATACACATGTATATGTGTGTATGTGTGAGTACATACTCATTTTAATAGCAAATGAATTCGCAAGTGCTCTCAGCCTTTGGTTTCATACTGAAAGAAGTCTGGAAGCACTTTACGTGACTATTTGTGTAATATAAGTTGTTGCATTGCTGCTTTTGCGCTGCCAAGTGGAATCCGCAGGAGTCGGTTGGCCTTCAGCTTTATTTAATGTGAGCCAAATACGTCGATAGCTAATTGAAGCACTTCAAATAAGTTGCAGATAGATTTATTTGAATGAACGCTGAATGCCGTAAAGGAATAAAGTCCTGATTTCTATCTAACAGTTCAAGTCTAGAATGTTGAGCTATTCTCACTACAATGAATTTTCGTTAAACTTGTATATTTGTTTCATGTTTTAAATTTGAATTAAATTTGATCTAAAAAGAAAGAACACCATTTTACGGACACTAAATTTGTATAAAATTTGAGCACCTTGAGATGCGAAACTAATCTAATCTCGAAAGCAATCCAAGCCAATGTTTCCAAGCATGAAATTCCATTTAATTTTCTATTAAAAGCGCTTCACGCGGCCCTCACTGAAATGTTTACTTATAGAGCTAGACTATCAAATAACGACTATCTGCTATAACACCTCTCTAGACAGTTGAATTAATCTCATCATTAGAATTATTAATTAAATATGCCCCTAAGTGTTTAAAGTCTGCCTACCCCGAAATTCCGGGATTTGTCAAGGAACTGCGTTGAGGGAAATGCAAAATTTGATTCAAGCTCGGCATCATTAAATGCATAGTCTTGTATATTAATCATACGCCAGGTGCGCCACTCCAGAAAGCAAAATGCGCGTAAATTAATTAGTTTATTTATGATGTGAAATTTTCATTAAATCAACATAAGCACACGCCAATGCGCGTGCCAGCGAGACAGACAAAAACAAAACAGAGAGGGAGGGAAAGAGAGTAGAGGGAGAGGGACAGTCTGCCACCGAGATAGAGTACGGTATGCAAATAATATTCTTTTTTGCACATAGAATTATTTCAGGTTTTTTTTTTTTTTTTTTTGGTTTTCGTTAGAAAAAATGTTTAGCTATAAAATATTGAAATGTAAAATCAGCAGAAATATCTTAGCTCCTAATTAGTTGTCAAATATTTCAAAGGTTTTCTTATGTTAAAATCCTTGGATCATTTTATGAGAATTTCAAATATTTACAGGCTTTTCATATTTGTCTAGAGATTATAGCTTCAATCTGCGTGTTTGTACATTAGACATTATTTGGTTAATATATTTAACATTTTTAAATGAGAAGAAAAGAGCTAAATTTACAATTCCATACGACATTTTCCAATGTATTTGCTAGCGACTGCTCTAATAACTCCAATAACCTATTTGATCTCAATATGACAATTATCGTGATGTCTAACAGAACATTAAAGGAGATCAGTCAAATCTAAGCACTTCCAAAAAGATATCATGAAGTGAACCTCACTTAATAACATAATTTTATATTGCATCTTACATATTAATATAGTTTTTTCCATTATTAACGCCGTTTAAGCTACCAATTTGGCCCACTGTAACAACGCAATGGTTCGGTTAAGGAAAATACTGCAATTAAAAGTTAAATACCTTTGCCCCTTAGTGGAGATTTTCGCGCAAATTGAGTACGAAAGGCAATCGCAATCGAGGAAACAAAGTAATTAATTGCCAATAAATCATGTAAACTAGTCACAGTAGTACTTTTAACTCCCACACACACACACTCACACACATCTACATCCCATGCCCTCTAAATAAATTGCAAGCTTTGCGTAAAATTTGTGAAATTTGTTTTCTCAATGTGGCCAAATATTTGGCTTTGCAAATATTTTGTTATTATTCAATTTGGCGCAAATTACATTCCGAGGCTAACTGAAAGTTAATTCCAATTAAAATATTGATATTTGTTTAGCATTAATTGCCATTAGCAGATAGACCTTAAAGCCACTCTAAATGCATTTATAGATATCTATATTTGTATATTCCAAACAAATCAAGCGTTAAATACAACCCAAAACAATGTTCGATTCATATTTATGGGCAATGCGGCAAATAATTCACGCTTGATTTATGCGTATGCGGCAAATAAACAGTTTAACAAATTTTGCTGGCCCGCTCACCCGTTATGATCCACAATTCGCGCAGACAATCCTCCCGGCTCTTGGCAATGGCCGCCGACTTGCTCAGGTCCTGCGGTGCCTCCAGCAGTGGGAATATGAGTGCACCCAGCACCGAATACCCTGTAACCAGTAGAACGAGGCCGGGCGCGGAGAGCAGCAGCTTCAGCAGCTGACCCAAGCAACGTTCGGAAGCGTGGCGTTTGACTAGAACACTGGACTTCACGCCGACAGCCTCCTGACTGAGCTGCGGCTCGTCCAGCTCCTGCTGCTCCTGTTCCAGTTCCTGTTGCTCGTCCTCATTGTCGTCGCTTTGATTGCTCTTAAACGCCTGCTCAACGTCACACATGATCGCAATTTGTTTGGCATTTGCAATTCTTGTTGCAACATTTAGTTGACGCCTGCTCCTTGTTGTTGCTGTTGTTGTTGTTCCTGCTGTTGGCTGTCAGTTTTATTGGGCGTGCACTTCCGTTTCCGCCTCAACTTATGATTCATGCTGTGCTGCTGCTTGTCAGCCATCCGTTTACTAATTACAACAACGTTTTCTCATCATTCCTTTGTTTTTCCTCCAAGTCTCTTTCGCTTTTCGCTTTTCGCCCCCTTTGCTGGCAGCCGTTAGCGTATTATGTTTTAAGCTGCTGTTGACTTGTTTCCAGTTGTTGTTCTTGCTGTTGTTCTCGTTGTAGTTCTCGTTGTTGTTTTCGTTGTTGTTGTTGCAGCAGTTGCTTCTGTTGCTGACATCGCATTTTGCATTGTTCCCGGTCTGTGCTCTTCAATCCGTGCACTTGGTTTGTACTTTTAAAGTTGTTGTCCCAGTTTATTACCCCAGCTTTGCCAGCGTCACGCCCTGCCCCGCCTAGCCGTCTGTCGCCTGCAATTGAAAACAAATGTTGTATTGTAATAGTTGTTGCTGCTGTTGCTTGTGTTGCTGTCGCTCTCATTGCTGCTGCTGCTGCTGCTGCTGCTGCTGCTGCTGCTGCTGCTGTCGCAGCTAGTGAAGTGCACTCGGGCACAGGTTAAGCACACCCCACGGGGCGGACAAAGTGAAAATGCACTAAATTTGACACTTAACTTAATCTAATTAACAACTCTCTAATGCCACTACATTATGTGACAGCCAAGACATTTAACTCTCGGGCAAACTTCAGCTAAAGGTCTCCAGAGTGTCATTATAATATGTTTAAATGTTAAGTAATCGTTGGTTAATTAGTGTAAAATTTAATTTGAAATCAACCGAAAACATTCTAGAGAAAAAAGGATTTAATCTAGTAGCAAGCGAATATAGCAAATTTACTTATTGAATCGGCATCAGAAACCAGAGAAACTCTGTTGTATCGGGAAGTAAAGAATCCTGTTAAGCAAACAGCAGAAGAAATTGACTCATGAGTAATGAAAGACCAAGTCGTCGACCTTAAAATTCACATTCAGACGGTTGAAAATCTTCAAATGAGTTTCATTTTTACTGTCGCCTTATGAAATTAATTGGTTAATAAAAGAAAATCCAGTGCTAAATTCGAATATCTTATCTCAAAATTTATATATGTATAATTCGTATACTCATTCTGTATTCTTATGCGTTGTTTTATTATTATTAATAAAAACATTAACTTAACAAGTAAGAAAGCTCTAGTCGAGACTGCTCGACTACGAGATCCCCTGAACCCTCCTCCAGAACTGATATTTCACACACACACTCACATATACAGACGATTGCGCTTGGACTTCGCTGCAGTGTTGGCAACTTATTTGTTGAATAATTTAATATCTAGACGTACGATCGTAATCATAATGTATAAATGTATGCGTATGCCGAAGCACAAGTCTCTAGTATTTGATATACGACTTTTACAAAGATGAGG
>NW_022045959.1:238169-254447 GCF_001654015.2 Drosophila navojoa
TACATACTTTTAACAAAAACATTATACCCTGATTTCCCATTTTCAATGGGTTCAGAGTATAACAAAGAAGATTAGGTTGAAGAAACCCAATTGATTTTCAAGTAATCACAAATATCGCTCAAATTGCATTTACCTTGCCAACAACAAAATATATAATATATAGGTATATTATAGAGGTAAACTAAGCTAAATGAAGAAAATTGAAACACTTGGCTCAGGCCTTAGTCTTTCTCACTAAAACTAATCTGTCTACTGTTGGTTGATTTTTTCATCTACATTTCACATTTATTAATGGCAATTTACATAGAAATTCATCACATTTAAAATAATCTTTATAGGCGCTGCTGAACTCTTCCGCTTCCCTAGCTTGCAATCAAGATGAGCTTTTCTTGTCTTGCTTTTCACACTCGCATATATTCCATGTATGTGTGTGTGTTACTTGGCTCATTTAGTTGGGGCCATTAAGATTAGAGCACGTTTACAATGAGCAAGACATTATCGATAAAGCCCATTAAAGAGTGACATAAAGGCGATAACAATGCCAGCTCATGTAATACAAATTGAAGTGAAATAACAAACGCAAAAAGCGATTCCTGTATCACACCAACACACACACATATACACAACAAAGCACACTAATCATTATTGACGCTGCGGCTCGTCGAATAATGCGCTTAGAGTGCTTCGATGGAATCAATTAAAGCTAAGCTGAAATTATACTAGAGAGAGAGAGAGAGAGAGAGAGAGAGAGCATCTCAACGGCGATTAGCTAGTTTCTTCTACAACTATTGAGGTATGACGTCTGCATCATCGATGGCCCCGGCAAGTGCGGACCTTAAGTCGACGTGATTTATACAGTTAGTCGAAAGGCAGCTGGCTCGAGTAATTTTGGTTAATTGGAATACAAAATGGGCCGGCGTCTGTTCGGGCTCGAAGCACTTGCCGCTTTGACCCAAGCATTTTTTTTCCTCTTCACATTTGCTTCTTGAGCTTTTTTATGAGCGAGCGCGCATAATTAAATTTGCGGCTAACGTGGCGAGGGCGCAAGTCGAGTCGGGGTCTGGCTAAGAGGGCTAATGCAAAATTAATGTCAATCGCTTTTGGCCATCGTCAGCATTGACTTGGCCAGGCCCCCTCCCCGTCTCCACTTGTAACTGTCGCTCAGCTGACACTTGAACCTTTGCTCGAGCACGCACCAAGCAAGCTAAATGGGAAGAACCCTTGGAGCGCCAGTCAAAAGGCAACGCGTCTGGCGGAAGTTATCCCTTTTAGTCAGATTGAAATCAGCTTAGCTCCGGCGCTTAATTGAAATGTTTGCATTTCACTTTAATTAAAGTGTTTTTCGCCCCAGACCAAGAATAACAAATAAGAAACAGAAAACCTTTTTAGCACGCGCAGGACACACTGCTGCCGGAGAGGGGCGGGGAGGGAGTTGCTTTGATTTCAATGGCATTTTTCTTACGTTTTTCATCTTTCATTTCAGAGTGCGCTGTTTTTCGCACGTCATTTTATGAAGTTTGCCGTTAAAGTTTTGTAGTAGTTAAATGAAAACAACTCGGTTGGCTCCTTTGCCAGACCCGCATTCATAGCCGCGGCACTCTGCTCGCCTTTTAATGCATTTCCTTTGTGCGTGCGCTTTTCTTGCGCCCAGCAGCTGCCCTATTATGCAATAATAATTATTATTATTTATAAATGCAATGACAACAAACGCAGTTTAATTACAATTTTCTTCTGCTCGCTCATTTTCTCTTCTCCGCCAACTCATCAAATGCAGCAACAGCAACAGCAGCACCAGCAGGAGCAGGATCCAGTAAACGACGTCCGATGTGACGCTAATGGCGCTAGCCTCATTTCTCGCCAGCTCTGGAGCTGTTTTTAAATCCAATTTTTCTTCATAATTTTATAACACGCCCGAGCAGTAAGCCCTGGTCCCCATCGGTCGCATCCTTTTCGTCATCCGCCTTTCGCCCGCTGGCCCCTAATCCCTGTCCCCTGACTCCGGCTGTCCACGTCCCCATCATGGCCGTTGCCTATTCCCAATTTAATTGCATCGCTGACATTTAGCACCAGCATAGGAGGCAAACAAACAAAAAACAAACTACCAACGAGCAGCGCCAGCTTAAATAGGATTTTGGTTTTTGGTCCCACGGCTAAGCTGCGTCTCTGCCGGTCACTTGTTTAATTGAACTTGACTCACGGCATGCCACCCGGGCAGCGCTGCACTCGAGCTGTGAAACAGTCGCGCAGCCGTGTCTAAACTATATCACAACACGCGCATTCCCAATTCATTGGCGCCCGGCGCCAGCCAAAGTGCAAGCCAAATGTCATTCAATTGAAAGGATTTAACTCGCAGCTCAGCTGCAGTTCGCAGCTTTTCTTCTGCTCGGGGATTCTCTCGTCCCTTGGCTGACTGCCGGCCTTTGTTGCTGCTGGGTTTTCTTTTCTGTGGACGCGAATGCTCTTTGATGTAATTACATTAACGACAACAAAATGAACGCAGCATTTGGAGCAGCAAAAGAAGTGGGAGAGCGAGCATGTTTGACTGGAATGTACCCTGTTGTGAAAGCTAAATCAATGAAGACGCCAATGAATGAAAGGCAACGCATATACAAGCGAATTCTATGTTGAAAATGTTGTATAGAATATTTATCAGAATAAAGGTGGTATGATTGGTAGGAGTAAAGAGTGGAGAAATACATAATCCGTTTTATTTATAAACAAAGTTACAGGGCATAACCCTAAGACGTTGATTAAAATAATACAATAAGACGAATCACTTCAAATTCACAATTCGATCATTTATTATTTATGCATGCAGAGAGGGATAATTACTCTTCGATCGGTCAAATGGAAATGAAAGGCAATTAGATGCAAATGCCTTAAATGTTAAATGAATTGTAAAATTTTATGTGACAGACAATCGAAAAACAAGCTAAAAACTTGTTTCGGCTGTGCGTTAGGAAACGACAAGAAAACGCCAGACTAATAAGCAACATTTATTTGCAAATTTCTCACCTACACACGGACTGAGGGATAATTTTGTGTAGTCGAGTGTATATAATGAAAATTGAATGCGAAAAGGCGAGCGCTGGGCAGCAAGGACCTGCTAGGATATACGCCAACGGGCAGGCAGCAAGTAGCAACCAGCGAAGCGTGTCCGAACTTTTTACACATTAGCCAGCTGGAGGCGAGTGCAGTGCAGTGCAGAGGTGTAATTCGGATACGAACAACAAGGGAAGCTAAAACAATACCTAATAACTATGCAATTGAGCGCAGCGGAAGGAAAACACTTGAGAGCCCAGCTCGGCCATAATTTATAATAAAAAGGACGGCAGCGGTGCAAGTGGCGAAAGGATAGCCCAGGATAATGACCATGTTAATGCAATACAAAAGTGCACTGAAAGGAAATGAGCAAGATAAGTAACGCGGGTCCGACCCCCCAAAAAGCTGACCGAAAATTTCGCCATTTTAACCCCACAAAACTTTGTGGCGCAAAACAAACGATGCCCGGTCTCAGGCCATGCTCATTAAACGCGCTCAACTTGACTGCAACTGACTTAATTATGCGCCCAAGTCTTGGCTGGTAAGCCAGAGGAGGAAAAAGTATTAAGATAAGAACTGTCTGGGGAGATGGGGTAGCGAAACAAAATACTCTTCATGAAATGGCTGTTGAACTATATATTGAAATGGAGAGGTGTAAAAATAATTCTTATCTGTATTCTAATACATATATTTATGTATGTTCAGACTTAAGCACCTTGAGAACAATCTTTTGCCGGTGTTGTCTTTTGACGACTATTAAAGAAAAACATTTGTAACCTATAACGAATCATAGCTTTACCTCGTCCATAACTTAGTCAGGATGCTCTACAGCATGCAGAGTATAAGCAGCACAATCAGCGCTGAAACTTACAAGACATCGCTTTGCCGAAGCTGATTAGTTTTTGGAGTGGCTCAAGTGCAAGTCAAGCACTCGCGCAGCCAGTCGGACGAGCGGGCATTAGGTAGTCAGTCAGTCAGTCAGCTTGTCAGTTGGCCGAGCTGTTGGTCGAGCGTGTAAACTTTTGCCAAACAGCCGGCAGACAACATCCACAGCAGTAACAACAACAACAACAACGGCAACAGTTATTTTCTTTGCAACAAAAACTCATTAAAAATGGCGCAAATACAGCTACCACGTAAATATGCAAAGAAAACGCTAAATTTGAACACCAAGAAAAAGTAGAAGAAGATGAAGAAGTGAACAACAAGCGAAGCAAACTAAATGCAAAATGCACAATAATTAGCGGCAACATTTCGAAGATGCTTTTAATGATGGGCTACTTTTGTGCCGGAAGAAGAGCCACGATTAATGAGGAATTGCAAAGGGAAATTAGTAAAAGCGTAGAGTCGGTAATCGGTCTATGAATGGGAAGTGGATAGTTAATAGCTCAACCCGCTCAATAAATATATTTGATGCATTTAATGGATAAGATATATCAATGACAACATACACCATAGCTAAATAAGTCGACTGTATATTCAAACTACCTTTAAATAAATAAATAGAGAACTTTAACCAAAATGTAATGCTGAAATTTCTTATATTTGTAAAACTATCAAATGAGAAATCACATAAATTAAATAATACTTTTCCCTTATTCCAATTCCAAGCCTTCTGTTTTCTTCTCTTAAGTTCTGCAAAAATTTTTGTCATCTTCTCTTCTATCGGTCTTGGTTGTGCTTTATCTCTGTCTCTGTTTCTTTTTCCTCTTCACATCATTCATTTCTTGCCTTTCCTTCTTTTGTATCTACTCCTCACTGTTCCGCCCTTCTACTCCCCTCTAATATTACTGCTAACTGTATTATATGTTCTTTATCTTCACTTTAGCTCTTGCATTTCCTTACATTTTCCCCTCTTTTCTACTGCTCTTATTATAAATTTTGCATCGTTCCCCTTTACCTCTTTGCTTCATTCTTGATATCAGCTTTAAATATATTTTTGTTTATATATTTTCTATACCTCAAAGCCCTCACCCAAAAGTGTAAGAGTAAAAATTTCTATAATCAACTGAATACTCTACCCCGGTCATTACACATAAATGACACAATTTTCTGGCTAAATTTTATAAATTTGAAACTGCCTCTGGCATATTTCGTTGAACATTTCCAGTTGAATGGTGGACAGACAGACAGACAAACACACACACACACAGAGTGAGTTTAGGTGAGGGAGGGGGAGAGGGGCAGGCCAGGGCTGGTTGGTTGGTTGTCGTCTGCCGTCTGCCGTCTGCCGCCTGCCGCTGGCAGTTCAACTTAAACTTGTTAGCTCTCGTAATTAAATTGTTAAACATCAGTTGGACTTTAATTGACTACCGGTGTAGCCGTTAAGCAAATGGCTGGCAGACAGTCTGCCAGGACTCAAGCAGGACTCGCATAGCAATGACGACCTTCCCGTTAGCCAGCTCAGCAATATTGCTTAAGTGGCAATTTAATGTCAATTTGCTTTTGTCTTAGCTCTCTCTTTTTTTTCTTTTTTCTTTTCTGATATACAAATTTAAAGCTAATTAAGCCGATGGCATTTTATATGCATGAAAAGCACAAAGGCTGGCTTGTGTCTGCATTTATTTTAGTGTTGGTGTGTAAACAAATGTTTGCCCTTAATCGTTAACAGCAAAAAGTTGTTAACCCCAACAAAAGAAAAAAAAAAAACAACATAAAAATCACAAAAATTTTAATCAAACAAAATCGAATTGTTGGCCAATTGAGCGGCATAACGAGTTAAAACGCATAAAATGCAGAATGTGGGAGTGGCACAAGAATTTGCATAACTGTTAACTGGCTTCGCTTGTGCGCCTGTCAATGTGTATGTGCGCGAGTGTGTGTGTGTATCTTTGATAATGGCATTTTATATGCACTTTATACGCTCTTTGCCTCAGCTCAGTGTGATTCAAAACATGCAGCTTTAGCGCAGCTAATCCCCAGGATAGATCAACTGCACCGATTTGCATATATAGAGCAACCGGGCATTAAATGCGGCAAAAGCAAAGCTAAGGATCCTCTTGCTCTCATGCACAATATGGCATAAGCATAAAATGTAGGGAAAAGTCAAATATAAACTATGCATATGTAGGGAATATTAGTAAATTTTAAATATATATTATAACAAGTAGAAAGGCTCTAGTCGAGAATGCTCGACTAGGAGATACCCTGAACCCTATAAGCTGATATTCTAATCATAATGTTCATTCCAAAGTACAGTATTTTAAATACGTTTTTTACAAATTGGGGCGAAGGGGGCATGGTATCTAAAATCTGTTCAAATGACGCTGAAAAAACAACATCCAATTATCGATATAAAAGTTATCGTATGAGCTATCAAAAAAATATTATAAACTCGTACCCGACTTTCCATGGTATAAAAACAAGGCACTTCATAAACTAAAAATAAAATAACTGGTACAAAGTAACATTTGAATTTGAATTTCAATATAATAAAAAGTAAATCAAAGAACGCGGGAAAAAACTAAAATTCTATAAGAAATGTGTGAGTTCATATTATTCTGAATTGGAAGATTATACAGCTTTAAGAACCTTATATATTTACGTTTCTCTTCTCAATTGATTTTTATATACAAAAATAAAAATGTTGTATCCAAAATATATGATTTTAAAAATGATTAATTAATTTAACTCTGACTAAATCATTTCAAATCTGGATTATTTTTTTAACTTTTTCCCGAATTTTGTATTCTTAATTAATTACAATCGCGTAGCTCTTCAGACTGCATTTAATTCAATTGATTTACATATATTTAACTTAATTGATTTTTGATTTTTTTATTACACATCCAAATATTTGTTCATTATATATTGGCCAATCATTGCTTATTGTATTTATTGCTAGAACAATGTTTAGTTGTTGTTGCCGTTGTTGTTTCTGTTGCTTTTGATTAGGCGGTCTGTTTTCTGTTTTTGTTTGCTAATTGCTCGGCCGCTCGATAGCCAGAAATTAATTAGTCACGTGAAGGCAAGACGTGTCACCGTCTGCCGCCTAGGTTAACGTTTGGTCGCGTTTGTTATTGATGATATTTTGGTTAGCATTTAATTTGATGCACGAGTGCCTTGTGATAGCCAATGCTAATGATTGAGTGTTAATGGAGTAAACGTGGCCGAAAAGGAATCAAAGCTCCTCAGAAAGCTTGCCTGTGCATGTTTAATAACATGGCGGATCAGCTGACCTCGTTGAAATCGGTGTGGGTGATGGTGGGGCAGTTGATATGGCAGGTTGGTGCTTTGGTCGTTCCGCCGCAAACACAGCGCGTGTCAATGCGTTGCCTGCTAAGGAGCACCAAACAGCACCAGTAACAACAAAAGCGAGCGGCATAACCAACATGTTTGCAGAGTTGGGTTAGGCCTGGGCACAGATGCAAACATTGAGATATGCAACGAAAAGCACACACACACACATACACATCCATACAATAACAAGCTGGCAAGTGTGTCATGGACATTGCTCAGTATGCATTATACATGTGTGTGTGTATTTGGGTGTGTTCATGCGTGTGTGTGTGGGTACAACACACTTACACGTGTTTCAACGGCTGCTGACTGGTAGTTGATGCTGTGGCTGTGTCTGTGACTGTGGCCGTTGCCATAAAAAAGGCACATGCTAAAATGGCAATACGAAGGACAAACAAACACACTAAGTACACAGATACTCACCCCATACAAACACTAACACACACACACCTCTGCATGCGCTGTAATTGTGCTTGAAAAGTCTGACAACACGTATTTATGCAAGATTGCAATTATGATATAAAATACTTGTTGGGCTCGAACTGCTCGAAGAAAATGTATTCAAAAAAAATAGAAAGAGAGAGAGAGAGAGAGAGTGGGAGTGCGACGAAAAAATGATTATGCTGCCGCATTCTGTGCTCAATGCTCGAGTGCATTAAAGCTGAGTTGTGGCCAACCAGCGTACTTGAATATTTATGTTAATGTGCCAGCAGCTGAGAGCCAAGGTCGCAATATATTTGAAAAGCTGCACAGAGGCAAGCAAATTTAGAATAGAAATATACAGTATATAAGAGAGGGCCTATAGAGCCATCAAGTGCTGTTTGGATAATCTTGGAGGAGGAGTTTACTGCAGGAAAAAAAACTTGCTCAAATGATAATCAGATAAGTATAAAGTACTTTCGGGAAAAGAGATGTAAGAAGAGTTCTCATATAGGTATTTTGAATAAAATATATCAGGTCAAGTCAAGTCAGCATAAGGTGTGATATCTTATCTAAATTGCAGCATAAATCGAATTCGGTATTTCAATTAATTTAGAACAAGTCTTTTTCGTTTTACTAACCATGTTTATTTTCGATTTCACATTTGTTAGCCTAATTAATTCAAATATTTCCATCAATTGCAATCTTAAATGATTTATCTTTTATTCTTGCTTTTTTAATCAAAACTTTCCCCTCCCTCCCACAATTTGCTTTGCTCTAAAGACAATTTAACTGTAGTTTCCCCAAAATCCACTTTAATGTTGCAAATCACAAGTTTCTTAAATTGTTCATGTCAATTAACGCATTGAACTTTGCTTGACCATTTGACATAAGCTAAATGCGCTTATGGGCGTTGAATGTCCTTTTGTCGCCAGCCATCCTGCGGCTGTGGCAAAACTGTCATACCGTTAATTGGGTTTGACACTAATGAGCGTGCAATCGTTACGTAATTGATTTATAAATGCACCAGTGTACCCATCCGTTCATCGCTCTATCTCTATCTCTCTCTGTCTGTCTCTCTCTTTCTCTCTCTCACACACACACTGCTCAATTGAGTTGAGCACTTGAGTTTATGACGTTGTCGCTATTCCGCGTTAATTGGGTCAGTCAAACAATGGCCGAGAGGGAAGCTATAAACGCCCCAAAATATTTGAAGGCTTTTGCTACTGCTGCTGCTGGTGCAATCGCCAGAACATAATTCAAGCCGCTTGACAGGATAAAATTTGCAGTGGAATAGGAGGAGAGGCGCACACACGCCCGTGTAAGCCCGTAAAAATCGCTCCAAAATGTTTGCGGGCATAGACAGCATAATTATAAGCAGCATCATCATAATTATCACATGGTTGATGATCATCGCGATAATCAGCAACGTTTTTGTCCTGTGGGCGGCCTGCTTGCCACAAGCGCTAATTCCACACAAATTGTAATTAATTTGAATTAATTATGTTCTACTTCCACATGCCAAAAGCAAACAGTCGCCAGCAAACAACATACACATAGTCACACATACATGTCTGTGGGCGTGGCGAATGAGACATATTTTTTGTTTTAAGCATACTAAAGCGTAAGCACACACAAACACACACACAACCACAAATTCACCGCAGAACGGCAGGATAAAGAACGGATTTGGCTGAGCTCCGGCAGCAGCTGGCGAAGTTTTCGTCCTCTTTCGCTGTCTACTTTGGCGCGTCGCACTTAATTCAGCAAAAATATCTATAGAAATTGTATAAAAATAAAGTATTGTTACTGTTTAATTCAAGTATTAGAAACCCAAGCAAAAATCAAGGGACTTTTTAGAAATTTTAATTTACTTTCCTTATTTTTTATTTATGTATACCTTTAAGTCTTTATGACAGCAGACCATGCTTATAATATTTCATTGACTTAGTTAACAGAAAAAAAGCTTTCTGGAGAGCATATTTTCACCTTATTGATTCTATATTACATGAAAAAGACAGAGTAACCATAGTAGGCTGCGTTCAACTGAACTCTAGCTGATGTCCGGAATTACATTGATCTTCATTTAGTTTGAAAAATTACACAATTGGCTACAGAACTTATAAAAATATCATTTTGGCTCTCTACGACCAAATTACGCTTTCGGCTTGTATAACCTTTGAATTACTGAGAGACAACAGCAAACAAGATGCATGTTCTGGTCATAACGCCGAATGGCAAGACAGTGAAGGTAGACGTCGGAGATGACGTCGATCCCGCTGATATGAACCTTGAGGGAATTGTGCCACTAGACGAGGCCAACGACAAGTACCCAACCACCTCGGAGAAGGCACAGATCCACCGGCAGTTAGACTTCATTGATAAGCTGACAGAGCTGGAAAGCAGCGAAACCAAACAGTTCTGCAAAAAATCGTAGCTGGCCAATGGCACTGCCGATTAAATTCAATCGATGGAGTGGAAAACTTACAGCATAACGACAAACTATCATAGGCCAAACAATATATTGGAAAGGAATTTTTATTGTTTAAAGCTATGATTAAGACGTAAGTGATGGAAAGAAATAAAAGCTTCAAGTTCATATATATAAATTTATAAGCGGAACCGGTTATATTTTGGCAACTGTGTGTAGTCCGACAAAAGTGCAGATGACACTAGCTCCATGCGAAACTCGTTTCATTCTATGTATCTTCTATATACAACAATGCGCACTAAAACTCATTGAAATACATAACCAATCTGTGGTCCTTAAACTGAATAAAATATTCCCTTTTATTGAAAAACCCCCATTATATTATTTGCGTCTTTGGTTAGGAAATGAATATTTATTTTCAATCAGTAATTAATTAAAAGAGTATTTTTGTGAAATGATAAATATGTGTTTATATGCATGTTTTATTAATTGGTAAAGACGGTCAAGAACAAGTAAGCAAAATCATGACAGAATTATAGATATTTATCATTATTATTTAACATAAATAATGATAAATATCTATAATTCTGTCATGATTTTTGCCTCTGCCTTATCCAATGAGAGAAGAGACTGAAAATATACAACTGCAACAACTATCGAACTCTTGTTTATTATGCTCAGAGAAAAGACGAGAGAATCACAATTGTCCATCTGGCACAATCAAGGCAAGTTGGCCTTACGTTTGATAAAAAGACAGAAGGGACAGAAGGTTGTGCCTACCAATATGAGTGAGCCATATATTGAGTCTGGTTATGCTCGATCGAGAAGAGTATAGATGTGGCTAGCGGGGACGGGTATGTAACTAGATGCGCAGCCAACTCAAGATTATGCATGATTATAATACGCATGAATTAATTCAGTTTCAATAAAAATACAAATGTCTCTTTGAGTATGAGCCAGTCACAAGAAATAAATAAATAAATACCGACAACTGTTGGCATATGAGTCAGCAAACAGATATTCTTGCATACGCAAACGAATTTGATTATATTTCAAGATGTTTGCTTGTTCATGGAAGCGACAATTCAAATACAACGGTACGAAAGCTTAAATGATGATTTTATATGAACTTCCACATGCTTAGGCAAGAGCATATTTGTATAGCATAATTCTTGAATGTGCGGGTATTTGACTTTGGCAAATCACATGTATCATGCTTATAATTAGGCGTTTGTAGCATTAGCTCTTTAAAACTACAGTGTGCTGAGCCTAACAAAAATAAACCCACAATTAAAGAAATTCAGCTTGAATGAAAAGCCAACAGCAAATGAATCCCACTTGGGTTAGGGTATTAGAGAAGAAGTCAGTGAATGTGGACTTGGTCGTATCACACGTTTGCTCTAATCTCTAAACGAAGTAGACGAATCCAAAGTATTTAGGCGACACGTGCTAAGCAAATTAATATCAGAAATGCTGTTGATGTGTATTCCGAGTCTAGCTTGAGGTGGTGCAAGAGCCGCAAGAGAACTACCGAAGCCACAGCGACAAGTGAATGACATTGTCTGGCACGAGTGGAAATGTTGACAGCAAAAATTTAACGCTTAAAATGCCAAACACACAAATATTTTGACATTCAAAACACAGAGAGAGAGAGAGAGAGAGAGAGTGTGAGACGCACACACGCACATGCACAACCAAAAGGTTGCTGTTGTTCTATGTTGCCTTTTCTTTTTGCGTGGCAAATTTTCCATGAAAATTGCATGAATTGCAGATTTTTATACGCACGAAATGCGCTGCGCTTGGCATGTGACTGGAGTCAACTCGAGTTGAGTTGAGTTCTCCTTCTTTGTGGTTATTGTTGTTGTCGTTGTTTTTGTTGTTGCTGCTGCCGTTGGTACTGCGTGTGCTTCAGTCATTTTTATGGCACCGCCGCCGGCACTTGGTGCAAAAATAGAACCAAACAAAACAAAACACTATACAACAACAACGACTACAACAGCAACGAGCACAGCATGCTCTACATTGTTATAGAATTTGGCTTTAACAGTCGCTTACGGGGCACCTAACAATGACTTAATATATTGCAGTTGCGATATGTGCAATGTGGCGTATGCGTGATGTTCCTTGGCCACAGCATGCAGCCAAAAAGCAGGCAATTTCAGCGCAGGCCAACCAGTAGCAGCAGCAACAACTCAATTATATGTAGTTGTCGAGTACGGGGCGTATGATTAATGCAGTATATATTCAAATGCCAGCCGAAAAGTATGCAACAGTAAACGGCTAACAATCCGACACTTGTGGCACAGACACACACACACACACATGGGTAGTGCAATATATCTGTAGCTGGGGCCAGACAAATTGCTTAGCTGAGCTCTGACCCCCCAAACATAATTCGGCCCATGCAGAGGCAGTCGGAGTGATTACTCGAGTTGAAACTAATTTGTCAGACGAAAACTTTTACAATCAGTCTGAACTTAGTTTATCTTGAATTTGTTTCAAATAAGATAAGATGTATGCTACTTCTAAGCTGTTCAATTTAATTACCTCGATATGAGTGGCGAGATTTGCTCTCGAGATAGCAAAACAGCTGGATCTTATTTGGATTGGATTTACTTGATATCCCATTGATTAAGGTAAATCCGCTTTTGTTAAATGAAATTAACTACAAATAGCCGTTGACGACTGCATAAACAATGCGTAATCTTATTCAGAAATAAGTCGTATCTAACTAAAAATCGCGCATTCCCTCATAGATCCCATTTAATTGTTTTGTCATACTGCACGTTAAGCCTCATATATAAGTTATATTTATCATTTAATAATAATAATAATAATAAATTAAGTATAGTTATATAAAATAACAAACATATATTATAAAATTATAAAACAAATATATTCATATATAATATTTTTAGAATTATTATTTGCTTTGAAACTATTTTATATATTTTTATTGTAGCTTAATACAAATTAGATATTTCTTTTTTTTTTTAAATTAACATTTAGTCTTTTTGATTCTACTTCTATATATTTTTCTGTATTTAAATTAAATTCAACGTTGTACAATTCTCTCATTTAATACGCGTAGAACAACACCCCACGGAGGCATTTCTTACGCCATAGCTAAAAGTAAATCAATTCCGCAAGCATTTTAGAATTTGAAGCATCAATCGTAATTTTGTCACGCTGCATAAATCAAGAGTGACAACAAGCTGCCACCTGGCAAACGCTGCGTATAGGCAATCTGCCAGACCGCCTGCTGGCCGGAATATCCTCAACCATCTGTTTTCGCAGCTGCTCTCTGACATTTGTCTCCTTTGTTTTTTAATGTCCAAACGCTATAAAATTTTATATACTGTCGAAACACAAATTCAACAACAACTGTGTGCGGCAGGACAACAGGATTGCGGTGGCAGCCTCTAGCTTTTACCTTTAGATGTCTGTCTCTGACTTGGGACATTTCGCAGTTGCCAGTCGGAGGTCGGCCGCCGGTAGTAGTTAAGCAGTTGTCATTTCGATTTGTTTGGCCATGATTTATGTCCAACTGGCGCTTGATAAACGACTGCACGCATTTCTAAGTGGCTTTCACTTGGAGCTGAACCGAAGTTGCTAGGCCATAAATTCGCAGTTGGCCGCATGTCTAAATTAGCGTTGAGGTAATTGTTGATATTTTGAGTGTGCATTAAATATGTAATGGTTTATTGCGGCAATAAAGCAGATAACTTAATTACATGATCTTTTCGTAGCCGAATAAATAAGCTTAAGCCACAAATGGGCCTCATCACAAAAAGATACGTATCCGCTTTGCTCTTTGAGAAAAGTGTTGCTCAACATAGCACAAATATTTGAGAAACTTATCTTAAATCCTATATCTCTTCTTAAAGAGTTCATTCTTGTTATATTCATTCTGGATGGATTTTACACATTTGGTATAAATTGATTTAATTATAGGATATTATTATTATTTTTAGATATTTAAAACTGCATATTGTTATTACTGATATTAAAATGAATAAAATTAAATTTATCTTTTTTATGCGGATATAATTTACATTAATTTTTCGAAATAAAGAAATTCAAATTGAATATAAATGACAACTATAAATAAACATTAAACAATTTTTTAAGGACGTGCTTCAATTTCTAAGTATTTTTAGTTGATTTAATTTATATTTATGCTTACTTTCTTTTGAGCAATCGCAGACACCGGTGACTGACAAGGATCCCCATCACAATCTGTATTTCTTGATAATGTATCGCTTAACAACATCTATATAATTGTCAGATATATACATATATATAGTATACACTTAGAGCAACACCAATCGCATATCATCTGCAAGTGCTGAACATTCATACAAAATGTGGCTAACACCACATAAAAAGGTAAGAGCCACAAATGTGTTTGTGGCAGGCAACTCAAATTTTAATTGTATGCGAATTGCCAGCAACTACTAAACTGTATTCAAAGTTTTTGTTTTAAGCACAATTTGCTTTTTTGGTCATTAACTCGAAATTGACCGCAACGGAAAATATTTCATTATATGTTAAGAGCAACGTTGCGTTATACATTGATTACGAGTTAAACAATTCAATTAAAAGTCTATATACATATATATATGTATATATATATATGTACATATATATGTATATACCAATGCTTGAAGAGCATACTAAATTGCATTTATCGCACCCGCATCAATAAATTATTTTTATTGTGCATTCACTCTTTTCTCCATTATTGGTTCTTGATTTCATTTTCATTTTTCCTCTTTTCTTTATTGCCATTTGGTGTGCAATTAATTTATAATAATATTGAAGAGTTTATCTACATTTTTATCACTTGCGCTTTGCTATGAATAATGTTGAATATAAATAAAAAGATCGCACTGAATGCCCAAAGGTTTGGACAATTTACATATGCAGTTGAGTTAATTGATAAGTTAATTAGCCATGGCTAGCGAGCTGCAATAATTAATCTTTTTGTTCAACATGTGAATAATTATGTGAACAGTTTTTATACCCTGAACCCATTGAAAATGAGAAATCAGTGTATAATGGTTTTTTTTTATACCCTGAACCCATTGAAAATGGGTAATCAGGGTATAATGGTTTTGTGTAAAAGTGTGTATGTAACGGGCGGAAGGAATCATCGTAGACCCCATAAAGTATATATATTCTTAATCAGGACGACGAGCTGAGTTGATATAGCCCTATCCGTCTGTCCGTCTGTCCGCCCGTCTGTATGAGTGCGTCGATTTCAGAAGATACAAAAGCTAGAGAGCTGAAATTCGGCATGCATATTCGTGTATACCATACGCAGTACGAGTTTGCTTTATTTTTTTCGATAAATCATCCGATAACCTTTTTATCGAGAATAATCGAAAAATTGATTATGGTTTTTCACACATTGGAACACTTTTAGGCCTGAGGACTTCAGATTTACTGTGTATATACATATAATGAATACAAACATTTTTGTAAAATTTTGGTTACCACGCCCCCCACGCCACCAATTTTAGAAAACAAATTAATTCTCATAATACTGCCAACACTGCAGCGCAGCCCAAGCGCAGTCGCTGCTTGCTGCGCAGTTAACAGAGCGGGCTTATGCGTGCGTCTGAATGCATGTGTATATATGTATATGTGCATAAAAGAAGTAAAGAATGATTAGAGTATCAGCTTGGAGGGTTCAGGGTATCTCCTAGTCAAGCATTCTCGACTAGAGCCTTCTTACTTGTTTTTTATTAAGTCACAACATTTATTGTACTTAATTGGATCTGGATAGCTCTTTTTTTAAAGCAGTCGAAATTATGCTTAATAATAATTTGAGTTATAACAGACCAATTATTAATCTAATTGCATTGTCTAGACGCTGTTCGAAATCAACAATACGACAATATACCCATTTCCCTGTAAAAACCTAAAGATAATGTATAAATAGTCTCCTTGACTTTTTACACAAAAACTTTCTTTCACTAAGCTTATAATATAAAAACAAATTGTAAACGAATCAGGGTGGGTAAAGCGTTTTTATCGAAAATTTCTTCAATAAAAATCAAGTAAGAAAGCTCTAGTCGAGACTGCTCGACTAAGAGATCCCCTGAACCCTTCGAGCAACTGATATTTCAATAATAATTCGC